>CAJNDV010000869.1:65403-83212 GCA_905221635.1 Symbiodinium sp. CCMP2456
GATACTTCCCTAAATCATAGTAGTAATTCCTAATATAGAAACCCGACATTCTACTACTACATCGGTACTTTGGAGCTTTCGGGCGACAACTCAGTCGACTACTTGTGGCGCCATACTTTGGGTTCCTTTAAGGGTTACATCGGGTTCCTTCAAGGGGATTAGGGGCTACTTTTGGATCCTTTAAGGGTTTAGTGTTTGGGAGATACTTCTGGTTCCTTCAAGGGTTAAAGGTTTAGGGGTTAGGGGCTACTTTGGGTGCCTTCGAAGGGCTTCGGGGTTGGGGTAGAAGGGTCTACTTCAACTTTGTTTAGAGGTTTAGTTTAGGGGCCAGTTCGGGCTCCATCAAGGCTGTAGGGTTTAAAGGTCTACTTCGGGATCCTTTGAGGATATGATGATGCCTTTCAGGACTCTATAAGGGTTTAGGGTTCAGGATTGAAGGCGCTGTAAGGTTTCCTGTTGGTTCTGCACAGGTTTAGGGTTTAGGGTTCACCCAAAGGCTCCATGTACCTTTCTAGTAGATACTTAGGCCTGGAAGGGGTCCCTATATAGGCACTTTAAGGCCTAAGTATCTACTATAAAGGTACATGGAGCCTTTGGGTCAGGCTCGGCTGAACTTCTTTGAACCCCCGCCAGGGGAGGAGATGGACCCTCCTGTCATTCGGAGGTTGTCTTGCGCGGCCCCGGCAGTATGCATCGCGTCGGCGTTCGGGTGGAGCTTACAGTCTATAGCTCCATTTTTTATGCAGGAGGATGGAGTGTTTAGGGTTTAGGGCCTAGGGCTGTAGGACTGGTGCGGATCTCGATTTTTGTTCGTCTCCGGCCGACGTGTCCGTGCCCTATGTCTGCCAGGCCTACTAAGGACTAGTCCGGTTTATTGTAGCATATTGTAGCACACCACATGGCTGCAGCTGTGCTACTCCTCCTCCTCCTCCGTCAGGGTGACCCCATCTGCAACCAGAAACCCTAAACCCTAAACACCCTAAACACCTTAAACACCCTAAACCCTAACCCCCAAAATCCTAAACGCAATGATCTTCCCCGCCCTGACACTTGGCGGGACACCGATCTGGTGGCTCGCGCAATGTAGGGCCTTAATAATTTGAATAGGGTTCCCTTTCGGGTTCCTTTAAGACCTTACTCTAAGGGTTTCTATAATAAGGGGGCCTTGACAATTAGAATAGGGTTTTGGGGTATATTGTACTATAACTAAAATAAAGACCCTCCCGCCCCCCCCAAAAAAAAGTATAGCTAATTATTCAAGCCCCTATATTTGGCGACTGCACTCGATGCTAATCCGCCGATCAACGCGTTGCGCGACACAACTGAGGGTTCGTGGTGAGTTTGGCCACCGGGAAGTGAAAGCAGGATCATGATATGAAGGCCCTTGAAGAAAGCGTTTCTAGTCCTTTGCCCTAAACCCTAGGCCCTAAACCCAAAGCCCTAAACCCTAAACCCAAAGCCCTACACCCTAAACCCTATACCCTAAACCCGAATCAGAGATCTACATAAGAAAGCTAGATACCCCATACCCGAAGTCCTGCGAGCCGGGTCCACTTCGAATATCTTATACCCTACGGTTTAGAGTTTAGGGTTTAGAGGCTTAGACCTTAAACCCTAAACCCCAAACAGACCTAAACCATTTCAAGATTAGCCCCAAACCCTAAACTCAAGATTAAACCCTAAACCCCAAACAGACCTAAACCATTTCAAGATTACCCCCAAACCCTAAACTCAAGATTAACATGGGTTTAGGGTACGGTTCACGGTTTACCGTGACAATTCCGTTCCTTCATCTTGCTAGTTGTTGGTACCGGGGCTTGCTGATAACATAATATTTAAACCAGGCTTAGAGTTTGGGGGAGGGGCGGTAGGGTTTAGGGCTTCGGGGTTTACTGTTTAGGGTTTAAGATCCTAAACCCTGATCCCTAAAGCCTAAACCCTGAACCCTAAACCTGAGCACTTTGATCCCGCTCGGAGGTTCACGGGTAGTAATCAGTGGACTTTTAAGTTTGGCAACTATAGTTATAACCTATATGAAGGGACTTATAACCCTATTTATAACTACCCATGAACCTCCAAGTGGTCACGGGTCGACGGCCTCCAAAGGTCATTCTTCCGCAAGTCGCACAGGCTGCTACGAGGAATCCGTCGCAGGAAGGTTTGAGCAAAGACGCTGGGCGAATGTAAATCCCAGGGTCCGAGTACCAAAATAGTAAGGTTTTAGGTCCGAAAATCTTGAATGGTTTTTGGACCTTGAAACCCTACTATTCGGGTACTCGGACCCTGAGGGAATGATTAGTATAGTATATGGCCCCTACACAACTATACTCCGTCATACCACCCCCTTCAAGAAAAAGCTATTCAACTTATACTGGCCCCGCTATCAGGGCTTGGGATTTTAGAATTCAGGGGTTTATCATGTAAGGTTTCGGGCTCCTACACATTACATCCAAAGTGTTTGGGATTGAGAGCTCCAGCAAAGACGCCGGTGAGCCCGCAAATTACAGGTCCTACGGTAGGATCCCTTTGCAAATAGTTATACATTTTCGCGCAGGAAGTTCCGAAACAACTACCCTGAAAGGGTACTACTACGAGACAAGCCTAACCCACAGCCCGAAATCCCCAACTCGCAAGACTGTCTGACAATTGATCTACGCACAGGGTCCTCTGTTCTGCTATGCAGGATATATACTACCCTATATCCAGACCCTACCTTCTACTATATCGGTACTTTGGACCTTCTTGGAAAGCGGGAAAGCCCAAACATCCTGAACACCAAACGCCCATACGCCGAACGCTTTGCTTGCCATCCCTCGACCCCGAAGTTCAGAAATGCCCGAAAATGACTGTGTATATATAGGGTTTAGGGTTGAGGGTTTAGGGTTTAGGGTTTAGGGTTTAGGGTTTAGGGTCTTGGGATTTAAGGTGATTTAGTATGAGTCACGGGCTTGAAGTGTGGTGGGATTCTCACTACTATGCATTGCTAACACACTCCCATGTAAGCGTCAGCACTACAGGCGGACCCAGAGCGGTTATCGAATCCACAGGACGGTAGCATAAGGACGCTAGTTGTTAGAGAAGTGCGTTGGGAAACTGGTCTACCCACAAAGTGAAGCGGATGCACCCAGTAGCCATCATTCCGACTTGTATATACATCAAACCCCCAATCCCAAAAACCGAAGAAGGTATTGAACCCTAAACCCTAAACCGAAACCCTCAGCCCTAAACCCGAAACCCTAAGCCGGCATTGAGCCCACAGGCCCCTGTAGAGGCTCAACTGTCAGACTGAACCCTGACATCTCCGTAATAGCTGGGTTTAGGGTTTAGGGTTTAGGGGTTTAGGGTTTAGGGTTAAGGGTTTAGGGTTTAGGGTTTAGGGGTTTAGGGTTTACCTATAGTCTCCATTGTAGTTCCTTTTTGTCGTTTACATTTCTATATTAAGGATCCTAGAAAGTAATCCCAAAAAGGAACTACAATGGAGACTATAGGTAAGTTTTTTGTGCAAAATCCTGAGACCCGAAAGCGTCAAATCCTGAACCCTAAACCCGACCATAGTCCCCATCATGCTTTTTGTGTTGGGTACCTTGGGCTTGGGGCTTTAGGGTTTAAGGTTTAGGCAGTAGGGTTTAGGGTTTAGAGTTTAGGGTTTTGGGTTTTGGGGCTTTAGGGTATAAGCTTGGGGCTGTAGGGTTGCTTTGTTGGCATCAAGAGATTCTAGCTACACACCTCGTCAGCTACAACAGAAACCTAAAACCCTAAACTCCCAAACCCAAACCCTAAACCCCAAACCCTGAACCCTAAACCCCTAAAGCCTAAACCCTAAACTCCCAAACCCAAACCCTAAATATATAGGTAAACCCTGTCAGGGTGACGTAGAGATATGCCGGCCAAGCCAATGAGAGGATCCTTCGATGGTTGTTGACTCAGGGTTTCGGTTTAGGGTTTTGGGCTTAAGGGTTTAGTTTTTTTGTTTTTAACCGGACCTTTGAGGGTTTAGGGGTTTAGGGGTTTAGGGTTTAGGGTTCAGGGTTTCGACCTACAGCTGGAGACTTGCTGTAGGGAATCTTGTTAAGGACGCTTTTCAGGGGTCCTTGTCAGCTTTGCTAACGGCGGCGTTGTTTGCGGGTTGACGCTTGAGGATTTGGGGTTCAGGGCGCCCTCAAGAAGATCTCACTCTGGAGCGGTTTAGGGTTTAGGGTTTAGGGGGCCGCTTTGTGTGAGAGTCCCCTTTGGATGGGGGCACAGACAAGGACTTGAGCGTTGGCAAGCGCAGGACTCTAGCCCATCTAGTAATGTAGGGGCCTGAATAATTAGAATAGGGCTTTGGGGGGCTCCTTGCTTCAAAAGATAATATACACCAAAACCCTATGCTAATTATCAAAGCCCCTATAGTACGTGGACCGCCTGTGAGCTTCAAATCCCCAAGCTCTAACCGTCCCCAAACCCTACCTCCCCAAACCCCAATGTAGGGGCGAATAGGGTTTTGGGCCCCATTATACTATAACCTCAAGAAGGAACTCCCAAAGTAGTATTGGTAGGTATTTAGGACCCTATATTAAACACTAAATCCCTACTTACTAAGCCCAACTGCAATGCGCGATGCAATGGAGTATTTCGGTGTCCGAAGACGGTCCTGAACCTGCTTAATCTTAATGCTTAGGCTGGGACTCCTTCTAAACATCGCTTCTGTAAGCCGTCGTATCAGTGTTACTTCCGGAGAGAGCCCAATACCCCTTAATTCCGGAAGAGTCCTTAAATTATAGGGGCCTTAATATTATGATTTAAGGTACATTCCTGAATTAAGGGGTATTGGGCTCTCTGGCCCTAAACCCTAAACCCTAAACCCTAAACCCGTCAAGGGGTAGCTCAGTGGGACCTTGATCAGCTGAGGAGGCCTCTGGGTTCATCCACCGCAGTCCCTGGCCCTTCTTGGGACTTTATTTAAAGGAAACTACAGGTGGGAAGTTTAGGGTTTTTAGGGCTTCAGGGTTTAGGGTTTAGGGTTTAGGGTTTAGGGTTTAGGATTTAGGGTTTAGGGTTGAGAGTTTAGGGTATATAAGTCTTCTATAAGGCTTCCATAAGCTATATAGACCTTCTATAAGGCTCCTATAACAGTAACTACCCACCTGAAAGTGCCCTAGACTTTAAAGCCCAAAGGGTCCACCTATCAATATAAGCCCTAAGCCCTACACCCTGCAGTTCCAAACCCTATACCCTTCCTACAACCCTTCTAGAGACCCTCTATAGCCCCCACGCATAAAACACTACCCTATAAGCTTGAAGCCCTACACCCCGAAAGCTCTAAACCCTATCCCTAATGACCTAATGAAACCCCTAACCCTATAAAGCTCCAAACCACACTTTCGAAGGGTCCATGTGCCCAAATAGTATATACTTTGGCCACAAAGTACCTAACTATGGCATTCTAGGGACCATAGTACACTATAGATCCTTTGGGTAGCCCTAACCGCCTCAACCCTAAAGCTCTCAATCTATACCCTACAGCAATTCTACTGAACCCTAAACCCTAAACCCAAATCCTTGCAAGCCCGGACACTAAAGCTCTCACACTTCGTCCTCGGAGCACCCTTCAAGGAACCCTTACAGGAACCCATTATGGGAAGCCCAAACAGCATCTCTTAAAGGAACGCTCTTCTATATTGGGTTTAGGGTGTAGGGTTTAGGGTTATCGTTATTAAGGCTATATGATACCCTAAGCCCTCAATCCCAATCAATCTCTTTTTGCGTAAGTCTGCATGCTTTGGGAGTGCACCGACATGGTCCGAACACTAACTAAATAAACCCTAAACCCTATAAGCCCTAGGCCCAAAGCCCTCAACCCGAAACCCTCTAAACCTTATAAACTCTATACACCCTATAAACCCTAAACTATGTGAGTCGGTCCTCCGAGCTGAACAAATACACCCTGAACCCTAAAACCAAAGCCCTAAACCCTAAACCCTAAACCCAAAGCCCTAAGCCCTAAACCCTAAACCCTAAACCCCAAACCCTAAACCCTAAACCCTAAACCCGTCGGTCCTCGGAGCAGGTCCGACGATGATCTGCATGAACTGGAGGCTTCCCGGAAAGCTCCGCAGGCTCAGGATCTGGCAGGTGCTCCAAGGTTTCGGGTTTGGGGCTTGGGGGCTAGGGTTTAAGGCTTAGGGTTTAGGGTTTTGGGTTTAGAGTTAAGGGTAAGGGTTGAGGTTTAGGGTTTAGGGCTTACAGTGTAGGTTTAGGGTTTAGGGTTTAGGCTGTGTCGACCAAACATCGCAGGAGGGCAGGGCGAATTGCCGGGAACAAAGGCACTGTTTTACTACAGAATATGGCACCGACCCTTTGGGCAAGCACGATGGTCGATTTTTTGATCCGCGCTCAAACACGTTGGTTTTAGGGTAACTGAATTAATAACTCTGTGTTACTTCTGACGGCACTGCCAATCGAAACATTGAAGAATACTTGTATACAGACATGCACTTACCTGCAAAATGGCTGTAATTACCATAATTGCTCTTTACTTCTAAACCCCTCAAGATGCTAAGAAGGAACCCCCGCTTATGCAGGCCCTATAAGCCTTAATTAGAAACATCCACGACATGAGCCTTCAACTTTAAACCCCAAGCCCTAACCCCTAAACCCTAAACCCCCAAACCCTAAACTCCCAAACCCTAAACCCCTAAATCCTAAACACTAAACTCCCTAAGCCGTCAACTCACCTCTTCCCGAGGAACCCCCCAAAATAGTAGAGGTGATTATGTAGGCCCCTATACTAAACCCTAAACCCTCAACCCTCAACCCTAAACCCTTAACCCCTCAACGCTATAAACCCTCAACCCTAAACCCTAAACCCTATAAACCCTCAACCCTAAACCCCAAACCCCTAAATCCTAAATCCTAAAACCCTAAACCCTAAACCCTATAAACTCTAAACCCTAAACGCTCCCCTCTTCCCCCAGAGGTTCCTCAGGCAGGGCCAAGGCAAGGAGCTGCGCGAAGGACCCGATGCACGCAACCTGCCAGAGCTTTAGAGGGTTTAGGGTTGAGGGTTTAGGGTTTTGGGGTTTAGGGTGAACAACAACTGTAGTGGCTAATTTAGGGGCCTTCGCATTTAGAATAGGTACGAATTTATCATAATATAAGGAGCCCCCCCAAAATAGTCCAGGTAATTGATTAGGCCCCTATAGCTGTAAGCTTGGATTTGTCTGAAGCTTTAGCACCCCGAATATCCCAAACCTCAAACCCAATACCTACCTGCAAGCTCCGTTGCGGTCAAGTTCCTTCTTTTGGCAATTTAACGCCTTATTGACGGATGATCCAACCATAGGCGTCCTTATCAAAAAAAGGCATTACATTGAAGAGATGATCGTGCTTGGTTACTATTACCCAAAGGGTCCTATGTACCTGTATCATATAATGTAGGGTTTCTATACTAGGAAGTACTACTAGGAAGTACTATTGTGACTTGGGAAAGTCTCCCCCCCATAACAGTACATTGGACCCTTTGGGTTAGTCAAGATTCCTGCCCCTACATTAGATCGACCCAGAAGAGATGAGTCAAGTGGTCCAGGATGTGCCAAAGAGACTGCAGAAAAGACTAAACCCTAAACCCTAAACCCTAAACCGCAGCATTCTCCAGTTTTGGATTACTTGAGCCCCCAACATCATCTATCATTCCTGTAATTTTGCGGGGAACACCTGTAGCCCCCAAACCGACCGCTTTAGGGTTCCTTATCAGTATCAGGGCCTCTTTCCATAACTCGTCAACACGATTATGAAGCTTGGCGTTCTATGAGCGGATATTGCATCCTAAACCCTGAACCTCTGGGAACGCAGGGTGTCAAGAGACATTGTCAAGAATTGCAAATGAGATAAACCTCGCAACCTCCATATGCAGCATTGCCTACAAAAGCTCCCCGGTGGCTCTTTATAGAAAGCAGGGTGCGCTTTCTCCTACTTAATGCAGAAACCAAAACAAGGGGCAAACAGGTACTACTGGGAGACCTAGTTACCAGGCCACCAAGTGCAACTTCATGCTGTGAAGTGGGGAATGAATCCATATTTCTTCTGCGCCCTTCAGTCATATATCAAACAGAGGTAACCCTCACGGTCCATCTGCCTAAAAAATATACCGTATACTTTGGCTTTAATAAAGTAGTCCCTATATAGGTACTTCGGGGCCAAAGTATATGCTGTTTGGGTACATGTACATGGACCCTTAAACCCTAAACACTAAACCCTTATGGTACCCCTAAAGGAACCCTTTAAAGGCACAAGACCCTTAGGGTAAGGGTTCAGGGGTTTAGGCTGAATCGGACTAGTGGTTGGGCGTTTAGGGCTGATTAAGGCTCAAGGTTTCAGGGTTTCCCCCAGAGAGGCGGGGGGAGCACGAGATTTTGAATAGGGTTTCGGCGCAAAGTACAGTACAACAGAATGCGGAGCTTTGAGAAATAGCACTATTTTAATAAGACACTAAACCCCAACCCAAAGGGTCCATGTACCAATATAGTAGTTACTTAGTAGGTGTTTGGGCCCCAAAAGTATATACTATACTATTACTTGGACCCTTTGAGCAAAACAAACCTTAATCTGCCGAAGGGTGTTTCCAAGCATGTCAGCTGCACAGCCGGCACGGAAAGCGGCGCTCGTCCCGAGAATAGCACCTGCAGTGAACGGCTCCTTTTACCTTGGATATCTACACGACCCCGCCAGAAACGTAGGTAAAGTTGCTTGACGCTAAGACTCCAAGCAAACAACTACTACCTACTTTGGGGTCGAAAGTCTATACATACTACCTACCTTGGGCTATTTGGAGTCTTAGGGTAAAGCAACTCTTAAGCCCTAAACCATATTTCTAAACCGTCAACCCTAAACCCTGAGCCCTCCACCCAGAGATTGCAAGCAACTTGAGAATTCGAGTGCAAAGCATGTGAGGTTCAGGGTTTAGGGTTTGGGTCTAGGTTTGTAGGTCTGTTTGTTTAAAGTGTGTTGAGCTTTGATAAACCCTAAACCCTAAACCATGAACCCTGAACCCTAACCCTAAACCCTAAACCCTAAACCCTAAACCCTAAACCCTAAACCCTAAACCCTAAACCCTAAACCCTAAACCCTAAACCCAACCCGAACATGCCGCCATGGCACGCTCACCTCTGAGGGTGCAAATCGGAGGTTAGGAAATATGGCCCCTTACTATGGACCCTTACTTGGAGGTTCATGGGAAGTTATAAGTAGGATTATAAGTAGGGTAACTATAGTTATGACCTATATTGGGGGACTTATAACTCCACTTATAACTGCCCATGAACCTCCAAGTAGGCCTTTCTAGGGACCCTTAAGGGTACGCATAGGGTATATAGTTGGTATTGTAATATAAGGATCCCAGCCTTGAGGGCCCATACTAGGGGCCCATGGGTTCAACCTTAGATCAAAAGACAGGCCGAGGAATTCACAGGCAAAGTACGATTAACACTCATCAGTCGGACTCAGGTGGACTTCTTGGTGGTTTGTAGGTATACCTTATCCTACCAAAACCTACCTTTTTGTAGGGTCCCTATAAATTCAATGTTTGGGTTTAACATAAGAACCTACAAAAGGTTGGGGGTTTGGTAGTTTAAGGTCGGGTTTAGGGTCTACCCGAATCGTCGGGTGTTCCACTTTCGACAGTGTGCGGCGATTCTAATCGAAGCTTCTGCCTGGTAGGCCATACCTATGGCCTCCATCTTAGTTCCTTTTTGAGGGCTACCTCTTAGAATCCTAAACTCCTAAGTATGAAACTGGTTAAACCAGAAAGGAACTACGATGGAAACTATAGGTAGACCAGGGTTGATGGATCCAGTCTACCTTGAACCCTAAACCCTCAAAGGTCCTAAGGTAACCCCTGAACCGACCTCCTTCCCAGTCAGCGCCAGGCTCGAGAAGGCCAGAGATGCACCTCGGTTTTCCAAAGTGTGGAGTTCTAGGGGAAAGGGATGAACAGGGTTTAGGTGTTGGTTTACTTGGAGGCTCATGGGTAGTTTTAGGTAGGGTTATAAGCAAGGTAGCTATAGTTTTAATCTACATTAGGGGACTTATAACTCCACTATTAAACGGAACTACTTTAGGGCCTATGCCTAGCCCTAAACCCTAAACCCTAAACCCTATACCCTAAACCCTAAACCCTAAACCTACCCATGAACCTCCAAGTAGGGGTTTTATGCAATCGGTCGGTTTGGGGCCTAAGGTTCAGCGCTTTCGCCTCGGGAGGTGCGAAATGTGGTGGGATTTAGGGTTTAGGGTTTAGGGTTGAGGGTTTAGGGTTTAGGGTGTAGGGTTTAGGGTTTAGGGTTGGGTCTTGGCTATGTCTAGGCGGTTTGCGGTACGTGGGCTTTCGTTCCTTTACCCAAAGGGTCCAATGTACTGTTATGGGGCGACTTTCCCACGTCATAATAGTAATTCCTGGTATAGAGACCCTACAGTATACTATATAGGTACATAGGACCCTTTGGGAGATAATTACACAGCGCTTTTATGAGCTAACTCAACAGCGCCTAGGGTTCAGGGACATCAGGAGTTTAAAGGCCTCTTAGTCTTTCCCCTAAGGCTCATGGACCCCATGGTGAAAGCCCAAACCTTAGCCCCCAAAGCCCAAACCTTCCCCTAGAAAGCCCATAACAGCAATAATAAGAGCCTTTGGGTAAATCCTTTTGGGAAGTCTTGCCCTAAACCCGAAACCCCTAAAGCCCTAAATCTTAGGGTGAGTTTTAATAGTTTAGGGTGTTGGGTTTAGGGTTGCTTTCCAGAAACCCAAAATTAACCACAAGGTCAGATCCGAAACTATGTCGGCAGCCAGACGCAACCTCGCAGGGTCGTAAGCAAGCACGTGCCGACGGTTCAAACAACCAATCACCCAAAGGCTCCATGTACCCATATAGTATATACTTATATAGGCCTTTAAAGGGGTTCCTATATAGGTACTTCAAAGCCCATGTATATACTATATAGGTACATGGAGCCTTAGGGTCATAGGGGCCCATGCCGAACAAACAACAAGCTGTGGTTGGCCGGCGTGGGGATACCATGGAAGCTCATATTACAGAAACCTAAATAACTACCAATGTTATTCCTTAGAGCTCCTTATTATTACTATACTATGAAGGAGCCCAACACCCTATTCTAATTATTAAGGCTCCTGCAGTATGGCCTCAGAACGGCCATTGAATCTAAGTTGGCGTCTGGGCGTTGAGAGCTCCCGAAATTCAATAATGTGGCGGCCTTATAGTATTTAGAAGAAGGTTTTGGTCGTACTATAATTATAATAAGGAGCCCCCAAAAAATAGTATACGTAATTATTTAGGCCCCTATATTAGAACTCAGGGTGTCTGGTCCAGGTCTTGAGGTTTTGGGTTTGTATAAAGCAACCCTAAACCATAACACCCTACACAATAAAACCCTACCCTAAGGCCCTTATTGCTGTTATAGGCTTTCGAGGGCAAGGTTTGGGCTTTGGGGGCTAAGGTTTGGGCTTTCACTATGGGGGTCCACGAGCCTTAGGGTAAACCCTAAACCCATGATACAACATCAAAAGGGAGCTTCAATCGCACTTAGCAAGCAAAGGCTCAACTATGCCGTACTCACCACAGACCAACTGTGCAAAACGCATCTGAACCCTGAAGCACCCTAACCCACAAGCCCACAGATCCTAACGCATTCAGTCTACACCCTATCCCTAAACCCTCAACCCTAAACCCTAAACCGAGTTGAGGCTTCGTCCTCAAGTAATATTTTAAATCGAGAACCCGAACCCCGAATACTAAAGCCTACAGCCCAAGCCCCCATTCGAAAGCCGAGGCTGCAAACTCGAAAGCCCATGCAACGTTTAGGGTTTAGGGGTTGGGGCGCAACGAGCCCTAAAGACACAGAACCCCGCAATTGGGTTCACTCATGCAGAGGATGTCAAAACCTTTCCGATCCCTGCTCAGTTTTGAAGGACCCTAAAACCCTAAACCCTCAACACTAAGCCCTGAAAACCCCAAACCCAACGCCCTGAGCCCGAATCCCGAAACCCTGACCCCAAGGGACCAAAGGGCCTAATAATGAGGTACTTTGGTTGCGGATAGTAGTTATCTAGGTTAATACTTGGGAGAGTGTGTGATTCTTAGGTACTTGGACCCTTAGGGTAAATACTAAGCCCTGAAACTACCTGGCTTTATAAGGGGTATATAAGGACTATACAATGGTTATTTTTGGTAATGGGATTTCGGGTCCCTATTAGGGGTCACTTCTAAAGTCCTGAGAGTGCTGGAGAAAGCCCATAACAGCCCTAAGCCCTAAACCCTAAACCCTAAACCCCAAACCCCAAACCCCAAACCCCAAACCCTAAACCCTACACCCTAAACCCTAAACCCCTAAACCCTAAACCCTAAGAGTCCCTCTTAGGGGTCCCTCCTAAAGTCCTTAGGAAGCCCCCGAAACCCTATCAGCCCCAAGCGCCCTAAAACCCGACACCCGATGCTAAAGTACCGATCTAGTAGACTGTAGGGTTTAGAGTTTAGGGTCCGAAGTACCGAGCTAGTAGACTGTAGGGTTTCTATTTTAGGAATTACTATTCTGATTTAGGGTTGAGGGTTTATAGGGTTTCTAGATTACAGGAATTACTGTTATGATTTAGGGTTTAGGGTTTATAGGGTTTCTATGTTGTAGGAATTACTATTATGAAATAGGGAAGTATCCTCCCTAAACCCTAAACCCTAAACCCTAAACCCTAACCCTAAATCCTAAACCCTCAACCCTAAACCCTAAACCCTAAAAACAGTACCTAGGACCCCTGTGGGTAATGCCGGGTTCACGGCCCAGGAGGGCCAAATGGCCGACGCCGACTCCCGAGGAGAACCTCTGGGATGGCTTAGGGTTTGGGGTTTAGGGTTTAGGGTTTAGGGTTTAGGGTTTGGGGTTTGGGGGTTGGTCTTAGGGTTTAAGATTTAGGGTTATAAAGCTTGGGGCTTGGGGTTTAGAGCTTAGGGTTTGGGGGTTGATCTCTTAGGGTTTAAGATTTAGGGTTTATAAAGCTTGGGGTTTGGGGTTTAGGGTTTAGGGTTTGGGGGTTGGTCTCAGGGTTTAAGATTTAGGGTTTAAAAGCTTGGGGTTTGGGGTTTCGGGTTTGGGGGTTGATCTCTTAGGTTTAAGATTTAGGGTTTATAAAGTTTAGGGTTTGGGGTTTAGGGTTTAGGGTGATCTTAGGGTTTAAGATTTAGGGTTTGTAAAGCTTGGGGCTTGGGGTTTAGGGTTTGGGGGTTTGATCTTAGGGTTTAAGATTTAGGGTTTATAAAGTTTAGGGTTTGGGGTCTAGGGTTTGGGGGTTGATCACTTAGGGTTTAGGATTTAGGGTTTATAAAGTTTAGGGTTTGGGGTTTAGGGTTTGGGGGGTTGATTTTAGGGTTTCAGGTTTAGGGTTTGGGGTTCAGGGTTTGGGGTTTATATAAGTCTTTTGGGTTTAGGGGGTTCAGTTTCGGTTGTGGGGTTTTGGGGTTTCGGGTTTTTGTGCTTAGGGTTGAGAGTGCACGGATTGTCAGGGTATTCGGCTTCAAGGTCACGGGGTATCAAGGGTAGCGGGTAAGAGGGGGGGTTGGGTCATGTATGCTCGTTTACCACTTGGTTCCTACCGATACTATTTCTGGGGTTCCTTGTTTTAGGTATAGTATGATATACCGCAACACCCTGGTCTAATTATCAAGGCCCCTAAATTATTGATTCTAGAAGAGTACCGCGCAGAACCTTACAGAGTAGAACTCTACATCTTCCCCAAGCACATCTTGGATCACAGCCCCAGGGGAGCCCTGAACAGGCATGAATGTTGCTGCCATAAAGCAAGTTGCGTTTTGGTTCGCCAGGTGTTCAAACTAAACTTAAGAAGGTGTCATGTTTTGAAAAAGTAGCTGAAGGTGCCGCCTAGGGATTCAAGAGCCTGTCTTAGACTAATTAGTTCGGGGTCGCTTCGGCAGAAGTACTACTTGGGAACCGAAGCACATGCACTACACCAAGACCGGGGTTATTTTGCTATACTTTCAACATAGAAGGTTCAGGGTAGAAGGTTTAGGGTGTATAGGGGTTTAGGGGTTTAGGGTGGCAGTACTTATTTTTCAGCCTTCTATATTTCATCCCAGAAGCAAGTGGGCCATAGATCCCATGGCGCTCACGCCGATGGCGACAATCCTGGGGGGGAGGAAAGCAGTTGCTTTGAGGGCTTGAAGCGGGTTCTCAGTTGCTGCATTCATAAGCCAAGAAAAGTGTACACTGTCTGTTCCACGTCTATAAGCAAGCATCATATCCCCAACAACTGCAGAGTGTACTCAGTCAGACTCATTCAGCTACGAAGTGGGCTTTGCATGGAACGAAACGGCAGTAAACCCTAAACAGTACCCTAAGACTCCAGATATCCCACAGTAGGTAGTATTTAAAGACTTTAGACCCCGAAGTAGGTAGTATTTGTATACCGGGAGTCTTAGGGCTATAGACCCTAAACTAAAGGGGTCCACAGGGGTTTCCCGCAGCTTCTGTCATTTTTTATCGTTTTCGATGTGCACTGAAACTGCTACATCCAGCGCCTGTAAAGCTGGTCCCGGACATTCCCTAAAGCCTAAGGTTGGGTTTAGGGTTTAAGCTTTGGGGTTTAGGGGTTCGGGTTTAGGGTTTCGGGTTTAGGGTTCGGGCCCTAAACCTCAAACATATGATGCCGGTTTGGGGTCCACAGGTAAGCCCAAGAGCGCTCAAGCTTTAAGTCCTATGCCTGAAGGTGGGAGTGCTCTAGGGTTTAGGGTCTATAAGGGTTTAGGTTGAACCTTAAGCCTATAAAACCTTCCTTTTCAGGGCTCCTTATTTATTGTGATTTCTTCATGGAAGTGCTTAAAAAAGGTAGGTTATTTGGAGTCCAGGCAGGGTTTAAGGGTGTAGGTTAAAGTTTTGGGCTTAGGGTTTGACCCTTACTTAGAATCCCTTTCTGAGGACCTTTACTCGCGGATCTTAGCCACGTAGCAATGTAATATTTCGTGAGTTTAGGGTTTAAGAGTGTAGGCTTAGTGCCCTGCACTCGGGGTTTAGCAGGGTTACGAGTCAACTCTCACAATCTTATAGCACCAAGCGGCAGGGCATGAGGGCGGAAGTGTAGAAGCTCCCTCGCCGATTTTAGGGTAGAGGAGTTTAGTAAACCCTCCACACTCAGTTTTCGACCAAATACAGTAATCCCCAAACCTGAAAACCCCAAAACCTTCAACGCCATCGAACCCTTCAATCCCGAAACCCTGAAACCCTAAACCGAGAGCCGTAAACCCTAAACCCTGAACCCTAAAACCCTAAACCCTGAACCCTAAACCTTACAACCTTACACCCTAAATACAACCTTAAACCCTGAACCCCAAAACCAAAACCCTACAAGCTTAAACCCTGAACCCTAAACCCTGAACGCTAAAACCCTAAACCCTGAACTCTAAACCCTAAACGCTAAAACCCTAAACCCTGAACCCTAAACCCTAAACGCTAAAACCCTAAACCCTGAACCCTAAACCCTTAACCCTAAGACCCTAAACCCTGAACCCTAAATCCTAAACCCTACAACCCTAAACCCTGAACCCTACAACCCTGAACCCTAAAAGCCCTGAACACTGAGGTCTGGGTGCCGGGCACAGACCCTATCCAGGCAGTTGGCCGGACTTTGCTGCCAAGGACGAAGCGAGCGCAGAGCAATGTCAGGACCTGGGGTTTCCCTAAGACTCCAAGCATACAAATACTACCTACTTTGGAGTCTAAAGCGGTTTAGGGTTTAGGGTTTAGGGTTTAAAGTCTATAAATACTACCTACTTTGGGCTATTTGGAGTCTTAGGGTTTGGGGTGTATCCCTATGCAGTAGGGCGCAGGGTTTAGCGCATAAGGGTCCATGTGCCCATATCCCATATGGCATCTACTTTGGCCGGAAGTAAAATACCTATACAGGCCCGAATTTATGGCCAATGTATATACTACATAGGGACATGGACCCTTGTATCTGCTGGGAACTCAGACATAGGACTTGTGGGGGGGACGAAGACCTTACACAACACTCATGTTACGATACATCAGGGTGTACAGGCTGCTGTTCGCGATTTAAGCCTTCATGCGCGGGATTGAGGAGCTCTCCCCCAAAAAAGACAAAAGGGTCCCAAACCCCAAACCCTAAATCCTAGGACCTAGATGGTAAACACTGCATCCTAAATCCTAATCGCAAGAGCTAGTGTCTTTGAACTTGGACTGGTAAAGGATCTGCTGCATTTAAGGGACAATAGGAGGGACCCCTAGAAGGGACCCCTAATCCAAATACCTATAGTCTCATAAAGCCCCTATATAACCCCAAGCGTCCCTTGAAGGGTCCCTCCTTTAGTCCCTTGATTTGCAATGCTCGACGGTCTATTGCCCCACGGGTTGAGGATTTAGGGGTTTAGGGTTTAGGGTTTAGGGGTTTAGGGTTTAGGCTTTAGGGTTTAGGTTACAGGAATGAAGTTTGGAAGTTTGTAGGGCTTCTGGTCTACCTGGGCCCTGAAGAACCTACCTTTTTAGGGCTCCTTGTTCTGACTTCGTTATAAAATAAGTCCTGAAAATGGTAGGTTATTTGGAGTTTATAAGGTAGGGTTTATATGGTGTAAGGTTCATGGTTTTGGGTTGTGCATGCCACGTGCTAGAAGATACCAATCTCTAATGCTGGAGGGCAGGAGGAGTATTGCCTATAAGCCTGCGCCAATGCCGCCTAGCTTTGTAAACCCCAAACAAAGCCCCAGGCATTAAGGAATCAGAGGTTGCTGAGGTCCACGCCAAGGAGACACCATTCAGCAACGCTGCCGTCACACCTTTCAGCTGCAAACTAAAGCCCTGACATGTATGCAAGCATCTGCAGAAGCATCGAACTTCGGCGTCTCAAACGCCAGATACCGAACACTAACCCTACACCCTTATAAACCCTGAGCCCTCAAAACCGCTATAGGGCCAAACACAATGAGTGCTGCTTTAGCAAAGGCTTGCAATCCAAGGTTCACCGACACCAGAATCCAAAGTCCTAGCAGTAGAAAGGCTTAGGATAAGGGTTTAGGTTTAAGCTTTAGGGTTTAGGCTTAGGGTTTAGGGGTTCAAGGTAGTTGGTGGTGTTGGTGGTGGTGATGGGGTGGTGGTGGTGGTGCAAACAGCAGTAGCAAGTAGCAGCATAAGTAGTATTCCTCGTGGTAGCACGCTTAATCTAGCTGTTTAGATAGCACACAGCAGTACGAACGTGCAGTGCTAGCACTGGCACGAGGATTTGCACTAGTGACTGCCACCCGTTGCCGTCGGCTTGTTCACTCTGGTTTGCGTCTTTGGCATTGGCGTCGTCGCCATCATCGTCGCTGCCTGTTCATTGACGGCTCTTGCGATCAACGGGGCAACCCCGGAAATCTCGAAACCACTCATGGCCTCGAAGGGGTACTTCATCGCGGAGCACCTGGTGATGATCAAGTCCGGCGCGCAGCGACCGACGCTGTGGGCCCATCTATGCGCAGGAAAGGGTGCTGCCATGTGGCTGCTAAGTAGCCACCTGCACCTCACGCAATCTAAACATATTAAAGCCTACCCTGTAAACGCAAATCCAAACAGTTGCCACGGAACCCCAAACACACAAACCCAAACCCCTATAATTATCCCTCTTTAAAGCCTACAAGCCGTAGCAACCGTATTACACCCCAGACACCGTACAAAGCCCCATGAAGCCTTATCAAGTCCCATAAAAGCCGACGGACCTAACCATAGTGCCTTGCTAGCCGCTGTAGACCCTAAACCCTAAACC
>CAJNDV010000869.1:83265-101061 GCA_905221635.1 Symbiodinium sp. CCMP2456
CCTAAAAGCCCTAAACCCAAAACCCTGAAGCCTAAACCCCGTCACCCAAGCCCCCGGGGCGATGGCCCAGACCGCCGGCCTCAGTAGCGGCGCATGAAATTCATAAGGGGGCTTTGGGATAGGAGGGGGAGAGAGAGAGCGAGAGAGAGCGACAGACTAATAAATAGATAAAGAATGTAGGAGAGAGAAAGAAATGGAGGTATAAACATGGAGAGAGAGAGAGAGAGACAGAGAGAGAGAGAGAGAGAACGAGCGCGCGAGAGAGAGAGGGAGAGCATGAACAACCGAAAACACTCAGGAGAGAGACGCGGACAGAATCAAAGAGACAGAGAGAAAGATAGTCGGAGAGGGATAACAAAGGACAAGGAACCCGGTCGCATCTGAAGGAAGCAATACCCATAGGCCCCATAGCAGTTCCTATTTGGGATTACCTTATAGGATTCTAAGTATGAACCCCCAAAAGGACCTACTATGGAGCCTATGGGTCCTAAACCCTAAACCCTAAACCCAAGACCCTGAAGGGCTTCACAAGCCTCCGGTTCGTTCTGGGTTTAAGGCTTACGGAGCTTGGAGTTTACCTTGTTGGGTTTGGGGTTTAAGGTTTTGGGTTTTGGGTTTGGGGTTTTAATTTTAGGGTAGGGGGCTGAATAATTCGAATAGGGTTTTGGGGCCCAGTATACTATAAATTTAAAAAGGAGCCCCAAAATAGTATTGGTAACTATTTGGGTCCCACATTAGGTGCTTAGAGTACGGCTTTGGTTTAAATTTGAGGGTTTAGCAGCATGGATGGGGTGCCTGTTCTCTGTCATGGACCATGAACATAGCATCGAAACTGAAACCACGATGAATTAGCCCAAAGGGTCCTCCTGTATTGTTTGGGGGATACTGCCACAAATCATAATCGTAATTACTCATATAGAAACCCTACGTTCTACTATATCGGTTATTACGGATAGATCCCTAAATCATAAAGGTAATTCCTAACAGAGAAACCCTACATTCTAAAATATATAGGCACTTTGGACCCCTTTGGATATGTCCACCAACGAACTCCGCTAATGTGAGGCTGGCTGCAAGGTTGAAAAGGCGGCAGCTCCATGGTTTAAGTTTTTTCGGGTGAGGGCGCCATGTTTAGGGTTTAGGGCTTAGGGTTTAGGGCTTAGGGTTTAGGTTTTAGGGTTTAGGGCGTGCACCCCGAAGCCCTCATAAGCATCTGTTTGGGCTTGCCATACCACGCCCACATACGAGTTCTAGAGTCGACGTCACCGAAAGCACGTTCTTCAAGAGTCTTCTCGAATCTTCCTGCCTTCGAACTACCTGGGAAACCCCGATCGTTTGCCACTTTTTAGGGTTTACCCTAAACCCTAAACCTCTTCAACCACTAAACCGTTTAGGGGTTTCAGTATACAGCTACTATATAAAATGCCTCAGAAAGACCGGCCCAGGCACCCCTCCCAAGGCCTGCCACGGAGTTGAAGGCTTATAAGGGACTTAGGGTTTAGGGTTTAGGGTTTTAGGCTTTTGAAGCTTTTTTTTAGGGTTTAGGGTAAGGGACTTAGGTTTAAGGTTTAGGACGATTTAGGGTTTCGGGGTTCGGGGTTTAAGGAATTCAAGCTTGGGGGGTTTAGGGTTTAGGGTCTAGGGCTTACGGGCTAAACGGCTGAGAGCTTCAGGGCTAAACCCAAAACCCTAAACCCCAAACCCCAAACCCTAAACCCTAACCCTAAACCCTAAACCCCTTCGGGTCAAAGATTTCGGGTTTCGGGCTCTCTCAGAAGTCTTCGCTTGGCACCCAGCAAAGGCCACTTGCTGCAACGAGGCCCAGCCAAGGAATTCCATTGCACCCTGGGAAGATGGCTAGGCCGGGGTTTATGGTTTTAGGGTTTAGGATTTTAGGGTTTAGGGTTTAGGGTTTAGGTAAGGTTTAGGGTTTAGGGTTTAGGGGGGGGAGAACAGACTGTGCTGAAAAGATCAAGGTAGTGAAAAAGGCCATGATGTAGGGGCCTGCAGAATTAGAAGAGGGTTCTTGGGGATATTACGCTATAACTGTAATGAGGAACCCCCAAAATGTATAGGTAATTATTCAGGTCCCTATAAATTAATGAAAAGGGACATAAGCGGAACCGAAAAAAGGGTAGAAGATCTAGGGTTTAGGGCTGGTTATATTCTTCGGGTACTAGTAACTATGATGTGTTCTTTCGGCTTCGAAGGTATGAAGACAATGAAGACGTTTTAAATTAGGGCTGTGCTACATTCGGCACAGCTCGGGATAGAGATTACTTCCCGCGTTCAGCGTGCAGGAAGCCCAGTACCACAGCTAGGTCTACATAAGGTACCCAGGGCCGACTACTCCCCAAAACCCTAAGCCTTCAAGCCCTGGCTTGGCTTCGTAGTCTAGTCTAGTCTAGTCCGGCAAATACGAGCTCTTCAGAAGTCGCAGTCCCACACAGTCAAGAAAGCAATCCAAAAGGGTTAAAGTGTTTACCCATAGTCTCCATTGTAGCTTTTTTTTGGTTACCTTACGCCCTAAAAACCCAGCATCCTAAACCCCTAACAACCCTGAAATAGAGGCCTAAATAATGACCACTACTATTTTGGTGGTTCCTTATCCTGTTTTATAGATAGTATCATTATGAACGCCACTGCCCTAAACCCTTATTACATAAACCTTTATAGTAACCCTTTAAAAGAGCCCTACAAGGAACCCTATTCTAATTATTAAGGCCCCTAGATGATCTAGACTAGCCGCCCCGAAGCTCCTGAACCCGGAACCCTAAACGCCAAACCCAACCCGGAACCCTTAGCCAGGCCGCGACGGCAGCCACCACTTGATAGTTCTGCTCGCTAGGCCACTTCGATGGTGGCATGAGCTGACCTACAGTCCATGAGCTTTGGGTTTAGGGTTTACACCCCTAAACCCTAAACCCTAAATCCTAAACCTTAAACCCTAAACCCTATAGGCTTATATAATAAGGGTTTAGGGTAAGGGCACTAATCATTAGAATAGGGTTTTGAGGTATATTATACTAGAATTATAACAAGGAACCACCCCCCCCCCCAAAAAANNNATAGTATAGGTAATTATGCAGGCCCCACATTACAGTCCAGGAGTTTAGGGTTTTGGGGCTTCTAGAGGTTTAGGATTTTGAGGGTTGAGGTTTTTAGAGGTTTAAGGGCCTTAGGTGGTCTAGGGTGTAGGTCTTCTCGTTACTGTTGCTCTTCTCTTTAAAATGCTCTTTGCCGACTGCCATAGGTCGCTAAGGCTGTCTCCCTAATCAGCTGACCGAAGTTTAGCTTGTTTGGGGCTTTAGGATTTTTGGTTTAGGGTGTAGGTCTTTTCGGGTGCAGAGCTGAAAGAGTTGGGAAACTTCCCCTACGCAACGCAACGATCTACTCCTAAACCACCAAGCCTAAATCGCAACCCCACACTCGGTTCTTCAACGTAAAAAAACCGCAATACAGTTTGTGTTCGAAACGTATTGACGATATTGCCTGTGGAATGCGTTACTT
The DNA here is from genome assembly GCA_905221635.1 of Symbiodinium sp. CCMP2456. NCBI lineage: Eukaryota > Dinophyceae > Suessiales > Symbiodiniaceae > Symbiodinium > Symbiodinium sp. CCMP2456. The sequence continues at coordinate 86,776 of CAJNDV010000869.1, forward strand.
ACTGTACTTAGACTCTGCAGATGCTGCATCCCATGCCTGTAATGAAAGTGTCAAGAAGCTTAGCTCACGATTGGGGGAGCACTTATCACCTCTTCCATCGGCGCCGGCGTAATTAGACGGAAAGTTGCAAGAAATATAGAGCCTAAATGGGAACCGCACAGGCTCAAAACTCGTGCATAGCCTAACCCTGGACCGCGAAACCCCCAAAGGTTTAGGGTATGGGGATGAGGATATAACCCTAAACCCTAAACCCCTAAACCCTAAACCGTAGTGTCGCTGAAGCACCTTGCACTCCCCCAATGCCAGGAAACTCTTCACGCTGGGGCCAACGATCTTCGAAGTCCCTGCTACCTTAAAGCCACTAAACTTAAGCCTAAGCCCTAAACCCTAAACCCTAAACCCTAAACTAAGCTCTAAACCCAGAGCCAGCTCCCTTATTAGGTGAACCAAAAAAGCCGAAGAGCCTGAAACCCGAGAGCTTGGCCATCCCTGCTAAACCCCTAAACCTCTAAACCCCTAGACCCTTAAACCCTAAACGCTCATCGCAAAGCTTAAGACATAAATTGCCTACCTAAAGCCTGGAAGGCCCTCTGCCCTGTACAGTATATTCTCCGGCATCAGATCATAGGGGGAGGGTCATGGGTAGTCGCAACTGGAGTTCTAGATCCCCTACTATAAATTCTAACTATAGTTATAACCCTGCGTACTCAAAACTACCCATGAACCTCCAAGTACGGGGGGATTGACCTTATCGGACCGTTCTGGAACCCATGGTTCAGGATCCCTACCCTAAGGGTCCAAATCTTGCTTGGCGTTTGGGGCTAAGGGCTCCGGCATAAGCACACGATAATCCTCTTAACTACTATCCGAAATGGGCTTTTTGAACCGCTAGCACTCTTGAACCCCCTACATTAGACCCTAAGCCCTAAACCCTAAACCCTATAGAACCCAATACAATTCTGCCCAGCCCGTTCAGAAGACCCTAAAACATCCACTGCGTCCCTAATAATTAATACCGGGGTCGGAGTATTTGCCTAGCGGAAGGTCCCTCATTATAACGCTAAGCTATTCGGGTTTAGGGATTAGGGCTGAAGTAATCATAACCCCAAACGCCTATCAAAACTATTGTATAGGGCTGCCATTTATCCTCCGAACCCCCCTGGGCCCTGGCTGACCACGAGGAAAACCACCGTGTGCAAGAAGACTATGAAGCGAGGAGGAGGGATGAACTGCCTGGCACCCCAAACCCTAAATCCTAAACCCTAAACTCTAAACCCTAAACTCTAAACGCTAAACCCTAAACGTTTTGTTGTTCAGGACCGGGCTTCGGGTTTAGGATTTGAGGCTCACCTGCAAACTCCATTGTAGTGCCCTTTGCAGGTTACCTTATACCTCAACCTACCAAAACCCACTTTTGTGTAGGTTCTGAGTATAAACCCTAATATGGGATTTATAGAGACCTTATATAGTAGGTTCTGGTGGGTTAAGGTAAGTAACTGAATATCAAATTGGTTATAGACCCCCAAAAAGGAACTGCAATGGAGGCCAAAGGCAGGGTTTAGGATTCGGAGTTTTAGCTTGGTGTTCTTCTTCTTATTCGCGAGCTGCCTGCTCACAGCTACCGCTTTTTGTTCACAGGGCTTTTCTCTATGTGTGGAGCACAGTTTGGGAGCAGAGTTTGGGATTAGGGCACGGGGAACTCTATAATCCCCATACTAGAAACCTTAAACCTTCAGGACCTAAGCCCGAAGTTTGAGGCTTCTGCATACAAACCCTAAACCCTAAACCCTAAACCCTAAGGCTTTGGGGCTTTAGAATCGGGGTTCAGGTTTAAGGGTTTCTGGTGAGGGGTGCAGGGCCTTGATTCAGGGTGGCTCGGTTGCGACCAACGGTTTAGGGTTTAGGGTTTAGGGCTTTAGATTTAGGGTTTTGGGTTTAGGGTTTTAGGTTTAGGGTTTAGTTTTTAGGGTTTAGGGTTTAGGGTTTAGTTTTAGGGTTTAGTTTTTAGGGTTTAGGGTAGCATGTATTGACCATTAGAAGCACATCCAGGAATGCATCATCTGACAGCTGAAGCCCACAATCCTGCGTCACAAGCTCCAAGAAACCGTCCAAATCCTGAACCATAAAGTGGTGATCAAAAACCCTACTTATAAATCCTGAACCCTCAACCCTCATACCTGAAACTCGAAGGTACTTCACCCCCTAACTTAGACCCTTATAAACCCCTAAACCCCCAGGCCCCGCAGAGAAGGAAGCCTGAACTCCTTCAGCGCTACGCGGTGGAGTAGGACCTCAAGGCAATGGTGGTGTAGATGAACATCCGCAATTTGGGGTTTAGGGTTTATAAGGTTTGGGGCAATTTAGGTGGTGTAGATGAACATTCGCATTTTGGGGTTCAGGGTTTTTTTAGGTTTGGGGCAATTTAGGTGGTAACACGGACTGGACAAGCCCCAACATGGTGGACTGTTTTCTCTGGGCATGGGGGGACTAGGAAGTTTGGCCACTAGGTAAGTTCTGCTATGATGTTACGACGTCACGTATCGAGTCTAGAGTTGTTGCGGCTGTTGCTGTGGCTATGGCTGCCGCTGCTGGCTGCAGTTGTGGTTGTAGGATTTTTGTCGGATTGCCGAAATCCGTTTGCACTAAGATATTGTTTGAAACATCTGCACCAAAAGCCAATTGCAGGGGACTAAGTATTCCAAAAAGGATTGCTGATGCACGCTAGTAGTACCCACAGAATACCTCAAGTAGCACACGACACGCGCTAGGACGAGAGTTCGACCCACCTCAATTCAGCCCCTTACTCCCTCAAACTCCTAGGGTTTAGGGTTTACCCATAGGCCCTAAAGTAGCTCCTTTTTGGGGTTACCTTATGGGATTCTATATATGAACCCCAAAAAGGAACTACTGTAGGGCCTATGGGTTTAGGGAGTTGGGGTTTAGGGTCCTAGCGCATGGACTTCGGGCCTCCCCAGAAGCAAACGACTTAAATGATTAGGGGACTTAGTAAGTAGGGTTACAGGCGAGGAAACTGCACAGGTAAGTACTTATACCTTCTAACCCCAACTGGGGTACTGTACACTTAGCCGCCTAGTCCCCTGGTCCTCTAAGCACTGAGTTGCTAGCACAGATTGGAAGCAAGATTACTTGCTCCAATGGCTCGGGTACTGTAGGGTAAGCTGCATGTGCAGTGGCTCTGCTGCCTCGGGTATCTCGATGACTGGCGAAAGCCTCACCTAGCATATCAGACAGTTCCTGCCGATGTGCCGGGATTGTAGATTAGGTGCAAACCCTTATAGTCAGCACGCGACGCTTTGTGGAATTGACCCGAACGATGGACAACGAATACAGCGACTTCGGATTTTGGTGTCACGGTAATGTAGGGTCCTTGGTAATTAGAAGGGGGTTTTGGGGTCCTTTATAGTATAATTTTAACCAGGAGCCCCCCCCAAAATAGTACAGATAATTATTAGCCCCTATACTATACCCTTCGACGTGTCAGAAAGGCTTGCCTCGTTTACAGTGGATGGACAATCTTGCGGCCAGAAACCACGAGGGCCTTGAAGCCCATGATAAGACGCATCAAAAAAAAAGCTCCTGAATCATTCCTGAACCCGCAAGCCCATCTTCATGGCCAGGACAACCCTTCAAGCCCTTGAATGAACTAGCACTGAAGACGAGCATTGAAGCCAAGCTGGCCGAGACACAGGCGCCGTGAATGGCTCCATGAGACCTAGACCAGGTGCTACCGGAGATCTCGCGACAGGTGGCCGAGCCAGCGGTCTGTTCGCGGGCCGTGTGAGTAAGGAGGCCAGGGGTGACCTTCGCAGCATGCAGCCTCAGCTGCACCGACGAAACCTGGGGAGGCACCGTGATCCTGCGGATCCACTCCTGTACCTTGGTGCCGTGGTTTTCCTGCTGATGCCGATGGAGCTCTTCCATCAGCCCTTGACCTATCTGCTCTAGCAGTGGCGACAGGAAGTGCCGCCGGCGACGCCTTTGCAGTGGGTGAGGTTGGCTTTCTCATTCTCTGCAGGCGGTGGCGGTGCTGCCATCTTTGCAGGTACCACCTTTGCCGGAAGTTTTGGAGGCATCACCTGCGGTGACTTGCCGGCGCTCTCTCTCTCTCTCTCTCTCTCTCCGCCTAGGCATCGTCTAAGTGCTTAATTAATCACACACACACACACACACTTCACACAAAGAATAAGGAGTCTGGGGTAGCACGACTAATTACACAGGGTTGCTGGAGTGGTTTATGAAAACGAAGTAAACTGTTTAGACCCGACAGTAAAACACCCGAATGAACCCCCCCCCAACATGAGATTCTCAAGGTCCTAAGTCCCACACAGCATTGCCATCCAGCACCCTACCCTGAACCCTAAACCCTAAACCGCACACCCCGAACCCTAAACTCATGGAACCCTAAACCCTAAACCCTAAACCCTAAACCCCACCACTCATGAATCCGCTTTGGCCAAGGTCCCGACGACGAGAAGCCCCAGGGCTGCTACCATCCACGGAGCCACCCGCTGGAGCCCCTGACCTCACCAGAGCTCTTGGAGTTCGGAGCTTTGGAACCTTTAGGGTTTAGGGTTTAGGATTTAGGGTTTAGGGTTTATTATAGGGACCTTATGCATAAATCAGAATAGGGTATTGGGGTATATTGTACTACAAGTATGATAAGGAGTCCCCCAAGTACTACACGTGTAGTAAGGAACCCCCAAAACCCTATTCTAAGGCATCGGGGTCCCCAGCGTCCATCCAGTTTAAGTCCCCTAGTTATAAACTATAACTATAGCTACCCTACTTCGAACCCTACTAATAACTGCCCATGAACCTCCAAGTAATTCAGCGGTTCGGAGTTGCTATGTTTATGGCTTCTCTCTTGAAAAGAAAGACTGTCACCCTTGCTTCTGGGCACGGGATTTAGGAAGACTGGATTGCTAAATGTCCCACAAGACCCAAGAGGTGAGGCTGTAGGGCTTTGGGGGCCTCGGGACTAGGAGATCCGGATTCTGGGCTCAGACAAGGGCCTTGATGCTCAGGGCTTAAACCCTAAACCCTATGGGTTTAGGGTTTAAGGGTTTAGGGTTTAGGGTTTAGGGTTTAAGGGTTTAAGGGTTTAGGGTTTAGGGTTTAGGGCCCCGAAGTGTGTCGAGTTTAGGGCTGATACTTGAGGGCAGAAGTTGGCTTGGAACATCGTTGCTCTCATCCCTTTAACATAATATATATATATATATACCCTAAACCCTAAACCCTAAACCCTAAACCCTAAACCCCATATATGGAATCTCAACACGAATCATCCCAATCACATACGTCCAACTTTCCGCCCTCTTCTAAACACCCATGAGCTTCTCATGAAACCTGATCAAAGAAATCAGAGAATACTACATGTCTACATCTAGATATTAGGGTTTAGGGTTTAGGGTTTAGGGTATAGGGTATAGGGGTTTAGGGTACTACATATCTACATCTAGATATGCATGCACACAGGCATACAGACACATACACACAACCATACACGTACACATACACATACAACCCCTCTTAATTTCTTAAGGCTGTGGCTTCTGCACGGTCTTCCGTCGAGGATGGGAAACTGTACAGCTTGTACTTGGGCAAAACGATCCGGCGAACTGCAATGTTATAACGGTGCTACAAGACTTCTACAAGTGTAATATCAGAAGGTTACCAGAAGGGCTTGAGCAGGGCATCATAAAGGTCCTATAAGGTCTCTATGGGAGTTTCCGAAAATAGGGGACCCTAATATAGTACTCTAAATAATAGGGTCCTTATTATAAGGACCCCAAAATAAGGTACCCTAATTTTCGGAAACCCCCCTGTAAGCCCTAAACCCAGTCGGCAACTCCGACAGCACCCTCCCGCCTTTTGATCCTTGAGGAGTCACTGCTGGAGCCTTTCGACGGAGCGGCTTTCGGTGGTCTTAGGTTTGGGGTTTCAGGGGTTGGGGCCTTAGGGTTTAGGGTTTAGGGCTGGGGTTTAGAGTTTGGAGTTTGAGGTTTATCTGTAGCCGAAACGACTTACCCTTTGAAGGAGTTATATATAGAAGCCGTAATAAGGAACCTCCTTAGCAAAAGGTACGTCTTTTCCGTTGCAGGTATAGGGTTTAGGGCTCAGGGTTCGGGGTTAGGGGATCCGTGCCGCTGAACCCTAAACCCCAACAACCCTATACACGATGCAACTACAACGCTAAACCCAAAGTGATACAGTCCCTGCACCCACCCTTCCCCGCAACCCCTCAGCTAAACCTTATATCCAGGGACTCCGATATCCCTTCATTCAGGAATATACCTTAAATCATATTAGGGGTCCTACTATAATTTATCAGGTATGTTCCTTAATTTAGGGATATTGGAGTCTCTGGGTACCCTTTGAACACCTTACTTCAAGACTTCAAGTATTCAAACCGGAGCCAGCCCCGAGTTCCAAGTCTATAATTTGGGGCTCCAAGTATACAAACAGTACCTACTTTGGGGTCTAAAGTCTATAAATACTACCTACTTTGCGGTTTAGGGTTTTGGTTTAGGGTTTCAATTTTAGGGTTTAGGGTTTAGGAGGCCTATTTGGAGTCTATACAAATAATACTTAGTTTGGGGTCTAGAGTCTATAAATACCTATAGTCTCCATTGTAGTTCCTTTTTGGGGTTACCTTTTAGGATCCTTAATGTAAAATTGGTTCAACCGAAAGCAAAAACTACAATGGAGACTATAGGTACTTTGGGCTATTTGGAGTCTGAGGGTAGCCAGACCCCCAAAAGGATCTAAAAAAAAGATCCCCTAAGGAGGTTCCTATAAAGTACCCTTTAGTAGTTAGGGTCCCTAATAAGGGGATCTATTTTGTAGATTCTTTTGGGGGTCTGGATAGTACCCACTTCGGTCAGAGCATGGCCTTGGCTGCTTCCGCACGGAGCCCAGGGCGGCGGCGGGTGACCAAAGAGACGGCCGCAGCGCCTTGGTGGTTGGGGGGGAGGGGGGTTTAGGGTTTAGGGTTTAGGGTTTTGGGGGGGCGGGGGGGGGTAGATCTTCGGATTTACGGTTTAGGGTTGATTAGTTCGACTGTAGGGTTTAAGCGGGTGTAAGGGTTGAGGGTTTAGGGGTTTAGGGTTTGGGGTTGAGGGGTTCGACGGGATTGGACTGTAGGGTTCCCAGAGACTCCAATATCCCTTTATTAAGGATTATACCCTAAATCAGATTAGGGATCCTATTGCATTTTAAGGTAAAGTCCTTAATTACGGGATATTGGAGTCTCTGGGTTTAGGGTTTAACATTATAACGTTTAGGTTTGTAAGATACAATAGCATAATAGTAATGATAGCCAGAATCATAACCATAATCCGGATAGTACGATCTACCTCTTGTCTCCACTGCAATTCCTTTCTTTGGTTTAACTACTAGTTCATGCTCAGGCGTGTTGGGATTTAGGTTAAAGGTTGAGAATGAAGGATTTGGAGTTTCCTGGGAACTGTTCTTTGCAAGGGAGCGATTTGGAGTGGGGCCCTATAGGGCTTTTCAGGGTATAACTACCCATGAACCTCGAAGTACTGGCTTTGAGGTTGATGGTTTCCCCTTACACAAAACTTTGACTCCGTCGGCGGGCTGTCAGAGTGAAGGGTCTATGGCTTACATCTCAGCGTTTAGGGTTTAGGGTTTATGGCTTACATTTCGGGGTTTAGGGGTTTAAAGATGTACGGTTCAGTGTTCCAAGGCTTACCGATGGTCTCCAATGTATATAGTTATTTCTTGGGTTGCCTGTTTCATCCTGAAAATTGATGCTGGTTAAACCAAAAAAGGGACTACAATGGAGACAATACCCTAAAGGTCCAAGTACCTAATAATCATATACTCTTCTGAGTACGAACCTACAAAACTACTTTAGGTCCTTGGGACCCTTAGGGATAGGTGGTGTTTTGAAGGGAGGGAGGGTCTTTTTTCGGGCTTGAGGTCTGCTTCTATGAAGCCTCTGGGGCCGCGAAGTTGCAAGAGAGGAGCTTCGAGAGTTTAGGGTTTAGGCGGTTAGGGTTTAGAAGTTTGCAGCTTCTAGTAGCTTATAAAATTTAGGGTTTGGGCTACAAAGGCCTAGAAAGTCGTATCATGAAGATTCATTATGGTTCCGCGTCTGAAACTTGGAACAGGCTCAGCCTGGTAGAGAGGGGCTTGGAGGGCATGGGCTCAGGGTGGTAGAGGGGGATTTTTCAGACATTGGGGCTGAGGGTTACAAGCACAGACAGAGGGGTCTCGAGGGTTGAGGGTTTAGGGTTCAGGGGCTTTCGGGTTTGGGTGTGGTCTCGTCGTGTTTGTGGCGGAGCGACTGCAGACGGTTACCTTCCATGGGTAGCAATTTAGGGCTGGCCCCCGCTCACCAAAAATATTTATGAATAGACACCTGCCCTAAACCAAAATTATTGATCACACGGCGTCGTCTTGTTCTGTGTAATGCAGACCTCCCGATGAATACACCCCGTTTCCGTGAAGCTTTTATGTTGTCATGACCTTCGATCCTACGGTTTGAGGTACAGGGTTTAGGGTTGAGGGTTTGGGGTTGAGGGTTTAGGGGGTACAGGGTTTAGGGTTTAGGATTTATTTTGGTTTGAAACTATTGAATACCGGGTTCCCGGGTCTTTTCGAACTACACATGACAGTCGCGACATGTCGTTATTTTAAAATATCAATACAGCTCCTGACATTTGTATGAGAACGCTGTTGCGGCTGATGCTATTATGGTGCCACATCTATGACTACTGCTTCCCCATGAGATTCTGATCTCGAAACCCTGAAAATTAAACCTTAAACCATAGGACTGACTTTGGATTCTCTTGGTGATTGCTCGTTCTGCTCCAAGAGACTGCTACCAGGGATTGCGCTTACTCGTACTCCTGTAGCTCACGCTGACAACGCTAATCTTCGCTTGGACCATCGTGGTGGCCCTAAACCCTAAACCCCTAAACCCTAAATCCTCAATTCCTGGGCTCCTCGCAGAAAGAAGCAACAAGGGGACCCCATCGCCGTCCGTCCGCTTCCTGCTCGACATCTAGGTTTAGGGTTTAGGGTGTGGGTTTAGGGTTCAGGGTTTATGGGTAGATGCTCGGGGCCTCTACGGCTCAGCAGAACCTATACTACTCATACCCATAGGCTACACTGTAGTGCCTATTCGGGATTAACTTTTAGGGTCCTAAATATAAACCACCAGAAGGAACTACAATGCAGCCTAAAGGTATCTATTATTTCGGTAGTTGGAGCCTTACAGTCCCCTCATCACGGCTGGATGTGTAAGCAGCCGAATATCAATATCGCCTAGAGACTGCTCTACAATATGGGACTACCTATGGTCTCCATTGGAGTTCCTGTTTGGGGTTATTTTTTGCAATCCCAAACAAATGAAGCTGGTTAAACCAAAAAAAAGAACTGCAATGCATTGTAACTCGATACGGGGACTCGATTTAATAGCAGGGTCTAGATCTTGGGCTAGTATACAATCGACATCGCATATAGTAGAACTGTATGATGCATAGGGGAATACTCATACTAGCTCTTCAAACCAACCAGCAGCCTCCCATGCGGCTCCTTCCTCGGCTGTGTATTTTTGTCTGGCCCCCCTCTGCTCCAGCTGCAGCAGATGCTGGTGGTGCTTGTGTTTTCGATGATGCTGCCTTAGCCTTAGCCGGCTGCTTCTGAAGCATTGCTTGCTTGTTTGCTGCAACCAGCAACCGTTGCCGACTCGGATTCATGGCTTATGTCGTGTTGTCATCACCTTCAGGAACCCATTCTCCAAGCCGAAACTCCTTAGCGGTCCCAACGACCGATCGTGCACGATCTTCGCCAACGACCGGTCCTTCCTCGCATCCGCAGGGTCGTTCGGCAACGCATATCCCGTTGACTGGTGGCTCTCCGGAGCAGAGCCTCTGCGGAGCACCTCGACGCGGCCCACTGTCCTCGACAGTGTCTGGCTGTAGAACCTCATGAACTCCAGAAACGACCTGTCCGAAGTAATCGCTTCCAGCTTTTGTCAAACACCCCCTAACAGGCCCTAACAATAAACACACATTGGGGCGAATCCTCCCGAGATCATCCCTGCCCTTCAAAAACTTTTCTGAATTAGGGAGAAGGGTTTCGAGGCTCTAATCACCGTGCTAGCACAGCAAGAGCAGAAGCAAGAGCAGGAGCAACAGCAAAAGCGGGAGCATTAGCAAGAGCAGCAGCAACAGCAAGAGCGGGAGCAAGAGCAGGAGCAAAAGCGGGTGCAACAGAAAGAGAACCCTAAACCCTAAACCCTAAACCCCTAAACCCCTAAACCCTAAACCAGAGACGTAGCAGAAGCAGGAGCAAAAGCCAGAGCCGGAACAAGACGCAGAGCAGGAGCTCTCCTCCCGTTTAATATTAGGGGGAAGGGGTTTAGGGTTTAGGGTTTTAGGGTTTAGGGTTTAGGGTTTAAGCGGTTCGCTGGCCAGGGCTGCCTCGTTCGGGAGACATTTCTGCGAAACTAGTTCACTAGAAGTGTCATCATGATGAGGATTGATAGTCGAAGGCAACGCCCTTTCCCGTGGCATCTTCTATGGAAGCCTGCGAGCAACATCGAAGCAGAGCGCCAAAGCCCTGACATACATCAGGCAAGCCGGATCCGAACAGTGGACAGCTCCCCTTGCTCATTCTCCTGACCACAGCCTACACCCCCAGCCCGTGGGTAGCATCAACGCCGCAACGCACTGCGACTCTCAAAATCCCACAACAACCCTAAACCCTATAACCCGAAACCCTAAACCCATTATCCTCCACAGCACAGAGGTGCCAAACTGCGCAGCCAATTCGAAACCTTGAACATCGACGCACCCGTCCGTAACGCTTGGGTCTTTAAGGTTTAGTGGTTAGGGTCTTACCAGAACCCAAAGAACTGACCTCTTCAGATTCCTTATGATGGTTTCCGTATATAAGTCCTGAAATACGGTAATATAGGGGCCTTAACAATTTTGAATAGGGTTCGGGGGCCCATTATGCCATGCTTATAATGAGGAACCTCCAAGATAAAAAAAAAAACTGTAATTTCTTTAGGCCCCTATAATAAGCCCAGAAGCGTTAAACCCCTGGCCCGAAACTCTTTCCCAGCTGGGCCCTACAGCAGAAGCCAGAAAGTTGGAACATCATGATCCTGATAACCCCAAGGTGAAGTACAAGGGGTCCTAGCACTAATCCTCCTAAACCTATGTTCCAACTTGCTGGGATTCGCTTTAAGCCCTATAAACCCTAAACCTTAAGCCCTAAACCCTAAACCTTATAAGCTCTGAACCCTAAACCTTGAGCCCTAAACCCTAAACCCTAGCCCTTCCGACCTGTGAGGGGAGGGTCGCAGACGCTGCTGGTGGAAGGGAGGCAAACGAGGTTCTGGCGTGCAGAGGGTAGGCTTTTCTGGGTGTTGATGTAGGGTTTAAGTTTTGGGGTTAGGGCTTGGCCTGTAAGACTTAGAGTTTGGGATTCTGGCATGGCTGGCACAACAGTAGCGAGATTGTGACCTGAAGAATGACCAGCTACAGCTACACATACTTGCTTATACATTCCTAAACCCTAAACCCTAAACCCCTAAACCCTAAACCCTAGACCATTCCCTAAGCCCTAAAAAGAACCCTGCACGCCGTTGCGACGGAAGGGGATCCCCAACGACACCTCGGACGCCTAGCAGAGAGCCAGACACCCAACACAGCAATATGAACGGGTTTAGGGTCTAGGGTTTAGGGTTTAGGGGTTTAGGGTTTAGGGTTTATTGCGCCAGGCCCAAAAATAGAAGGGTACATCGGTATGATTCGGGATGATTCCATAGACACATGACACATGGGTGCGGCATGGTACGTCTTCAATAAGTTTCAATAAGCGCTCCGCATGTAAGCATCGTGTTTACATAACACATCATATGATTTTATGTAAAGGTAGATGTTGTATTTAGATGGGATATGGGTGGTTGTCAAAATTATGGTCCCTTTTGGGGTACCCTAAATATTAGGTGCCGTATTATAATAAGGACCCAAAAGGGACCATAATTTTGACAACCACCCATATGACATGCTATGCCCCGTGATGAGCTGGCAACTTCTAGAAGAGAACATCCAAGGTGAAACCAGCACATACGATGCTGTGGTGTTTAAACTGTTTCAGTCGACATATCCTCCACTGGCCTATAACACCCAACTGTAGTTGTGCATGCACAGTGATGCACACACATCTGCGTAGACCTCCGCTTATATGTCCGGTACAGAATCATTAAGCAAGTGTGTGTAGATGGATACACACATATATATATATAGACATATACATATACACGCATAGAGAGAGATATATACCTGTATGTCCATGTATGTATGTATATATATATATATATTATATATATATATATGTATGTATGTATGTATGTATGTATGTATGTATGTATGTATGTGAGTAAGTATGTATGTATGTACGTACGTACGTACGTACGTATGTACGTAGGTCTGTATGTATATATCATACCGTTTGTATGTATGCTTGTAGGCTGCATGTGTGTCCGCACATCTGCCAAAGTCTTGTATGCGCAATCCCAAAGGGTCCTACTGTAAGTACCTATGTGGGGCATAGTTTCCCAAATCATACTAGAAATTCTTAATATAGAAACCCTACATTCTAATACTATATAGGTACTTAAGACCCTTTGGGGCGATGTACTCAAGACTCTTTGGGACTACGACGAAAAAAAAACTATTTGGACACATGGACCCTTAGGGTAACGGGAAGCTCTAACCCTAAACCCTAAACCTAACCCGTAGCATCAAGATAGCCCAAAAGCCTTAAAATATGAGTCCTTAGAGTCCTAGGGTAAACCTCTGGCTAGACCAAATCACGAGACCAGGATTCTAGGAATACAAAACTTTCATTTACGTCCCCCCAAAAGGTCCAAGGTACTGTTACGGGGGATACTTTCCCAAATCAGAATAATAGTAATTCCTGGTTTAGAAACGTATATATTATGCTATGTATAATATATTAGGTCCCTTGAAGGAACCCTTTAAAGGAATCCTCTAAAGGAACCCTAAACGGAACCCTAAACCCTAAACCGAACCCTTTAAGGTACATGGGATTTTATGGGGTCAAGAGCTGGCCTGCTGGATGTGGAGGGCACGCGCCCCGCAGATCTGGGTCACGGTATATCACGGTTTAGGGTTTACAAGGTTTAGTTGTTCTGGGGTTTAGGGGATTAGGGGTTTAGGGGTTTTTAGGGTTTAGGGTTTTTAGGGTTTAGGGTTTAGGGTTAGGGTTTAGGGTTCCGGGGTTTCGGGTGGTTAAGAATGAGGATCGTAAGGAGTTCTACAGGCTCTTTAAGAAGTTTAAAGAGTGGCTATATGCCGAATTGCCGTGCCCACGTTTGTGATGATCTTGCCGGAGTATCTACGGCGCCCCAAAGTAATCGTACAACGTTCAGGGTTTAGGGCTTATATACATATATATATATATATAATATAATATAATATATATATATATACATATATATATATATAGGGGTTTCACATCTTGGCCCGCTCAACCTCAAGCCCGGGATCCTGAATGTGGCAAGAAGGAGGGTCGCTGCAACCCGTACCCTCACCACGCCTGAATAGTTGCATGGTATTGGGTTTCTATGCACGGGCCCTAAACCCTAAACCCTAAACCCTAAACCCATACTTTTAGGGGGCTCCATAAGGGTTCTGCACAGGGGCTCTATAAGGGCTTTGTAAGGCTTATAGAAACAAGCCCCAAATCGACTTCGGCATGGGAACGGTGCCAGGTGACCAGCAGGATCACCGACACCGAGCTTACGGTTTCGGGCTTTGGCTCCCAGATGTTGGTCGTCGTCCCTCTCCGGGTTTAGGGTTTAGGGTTCTACTCGATCCAGATTCTAAACCCTAACCCGGCCCAAGGTTCCTAACCCTAAACCCTAAACCTCCAAGGGTCCAAAGGACCCAATAATCAGGTACTTCGGTTTCGGGTTTAGGGCTTAGGATTACTATTCGGGAGAGTATATGATTAGGTACTTGGACCCTTAGGGTACTAGCCCTATACCCCAAAATTAAGGGACATTGGATGGTCTGGATACTCTTCTCCCTCAAGGGTACTTTGTCTTTATAGGCTGTAGAGTGCCACGAAGGGATTACTGCACAGGTTGTTGTGCAGTTTAGTATAGGGCTGTGCCGGGTTTCAGGTACCTATTTATGTAGCAAATGTAGGTAATAAACACGCAAAAATGAGTAGTAGTATTAGTATTAGTAGTTG
>CAJNDV010000870.1:0-16272 GCA_905221635.1 Symbiodinium sp. CCMP2456
CTAGTCCTGCACTGAGGGGCAAATCATTAAAAAACATCCGCGATCGAAGGCTGTATTCTTTTCTTTCTTTCAGCTAACACTTGGACAAGAGAGAGCTCCAAGTGGACCAGTTTTGGGGGCCAGAGACCAGTGCCTGATGCTGCGTATGTGCAGGGACCCTCACAGTACATGCGGGGGAAGGCCCCCATTTGGAGACGATGTGCTCTGTTTCCGCCGCTACTGACGTGAAGGCTTAGCAGGTAATTAAGGAGTGGAGTGGCTGCACGCTGCAATTGATGCTGCCTCCCTTGTGACCAGACCTTATGAGCCATTTTCTTCCCGGAAGGCACGCCTGACACTGAGTTTCTTGAGGGGAGCCCCCCGAAGCCTCGGCCTGCGCGTAGCGCCCCTGAAAAAGTGGAAGCCAGGTGACTTAGCAGTCGAGACGGTTCTTGACTTGTGAGTTTCCTCTGCTCTCGGGGCTGCTGCCGTAGCCATCCTGCCTTCAAGCCTCAAGCGCAGCCAGGGGTGAGCCTCCAGCGCCTTGAAAAAAGCTTCACCGGCATCTTCCGGCCTTAAGGGCTATAAAGCGGGTTTAGGGTATGAGGCAGATCCAAAAAGCGGGTTTAGGGCTTTGTGTATGAGGGCCCTCGAGGGGCACAATGCATAGAGGACGCCTCCCTTGCAGTCAGGGCGCGTAGCTTCACAGACCTGCGTCGCCACCTTTCATGTTCTCTCGAAGCCCAGGAATCTCAAGCATGCCAAATTCCTAGACCCAAAACTAAATATACCCCAGACTACCCTAAGCCCTGAACAGATCCGCATCCGAGAAAAAAGGCAGAAGTGGCGCCAGGTGGCTCCTTGCTTAAACCAGAAAGCCCGAGCCAGTTGCAGCTGGCAGTTTCGCTTCTGGCATGCGAAGACTGATGAGGGCATGTGTGGTTGCCAGGCATCCGTCGGTTGCGATCGGAACTAGTGGACCTGCAGTGGACATAGTTGAGGCAGTTTGGATCTTGAAGACTACCACCAGCATGAGCTTGTGGAATGTTTCCTTGAGCATGTGTGCGGAGTTCCATAACCCTCAGGCCGCTAAAGACCTCATCGTGACGGGTCTCTCATGTCGCGGAGCCCCACGGCCCAGAGCAGCAGAAACGTTCCGGTTTGAGGGCCTTTCAACCCTCTGGCAGTTGCCCCGTTCAGGGAAGATCGTCTACGGGCTGCTTATAAGACGCCACGCTGCGGGCCATGACATGCCGTAACCCGGCCCGGGCTCAGCCGCCAGACGCCCCACTTACCGCGCATGGCGTGGCTTCGTGCTTTCGTTCCTGGCCCTTTCAGTTACAACAGAACTCTGGTAGCCAGCCACTACCTTAAGAACCCAAAACCTACTTTTTTGTAGGGTCCCTATAAATCCCATATTAGGGTTTATAATAAGAACCTACAAAAAAGTGGGTTTGGGGTTCTTGAGGTAGATGCATGTGTCCGAAGAGGCATCGCACTGAGAGCTCTTGGCTGTCTGTGCTTCGGGGCTCCAGGCTGTTTTGAGTGTAGCTTTGAGGCGGACCTAGCCGTGGTCGCCCTTGGGGCCGAGGCCTCAGGTATCCCATGCCATACTATTTTAGGTCCCCAACATAGTACGCCTAGTTTAGAAAACTATCCATCTAGATGCGTGTCTTGAATTTCGCACATCGGCCTGCAACTGGCCAGGCAGTCAGACAATTGACCTGACCTCCACGTAGCTTTCATTCCTGCTCCATTGATGTCGCAGGGGGTCAGCCGAATCGCTCAGTAAGCAGAGCAGCACTTGCATGCAAATATGTTGGTGCAACATGAAGCTAACAAGAGCCCCATCGAGCCGTTCCTAGAGCTTTGTGCGCTGCAGCAAAAAGAGATTGCCAGGCCAAGAAGTGCTCATGCTGCAGGATACCTCGAGTCTGACACGCAGGTACTCTCTGCAGTCGCGTGCTACTAAAGCCATTGTTCTACAGGAAGTCCACCGCAGAGAGGATGTGCCCGCCCTCGTCCACGCAACGGCATCGTTGCTACATTTAGTAAGAGGCAGTTCATTCGTCAACGCCTCGGAACATATTCACTGCCTCTGGATGCACAAACGTATGCTTGTTGACAGTTCCTTCCAGCCCTTTCCACTGCATCTCCGATGCGTGTTGTTGCTGGCCTGGATGTGTTTGCACATGCAAGAGGTGGCTGCTGTTGACGACACATCCGCGCCCACTTTTCCGGCAAATGCTCGTCTCTGCAATCTGCAACATTTCATGGGTAGTTCTCCTAATTAGGGTCCCCTTTAGGTCCGCAAAACAGTATGGCACCCTTACAAAAAGGACCCTAAAGCGGACCCTAGTTTTAGAGAACAACCCAGATTTGAGCCGCCTGAGCCCAGAAAGGTGGTAGACATCTCGCCCCACTTCTTGGCACTTTGTCATGCCAGGTTCCGTGAGAAGCTTTCCTTGGACTAAGATCTCTACGTGGCTGCGCGCATGCACTGCAAATCGAGGCGTAAGCCCTACAGATCTCAGGGTTTCTGGTCGTCTGTAAAGATCACGACAGTCGTTGCACGAAGAGGGCACGAGGCTCTCTATCAGCCGCTAAGATCTTTCGCTGGGTATGCATCTCCTTGATGGCGACTGTCTGCCTAACGCTGCTTGAGGTTCAGCGTCTTACCTCGGTTGTTTCCATTCCGATCACACGGAGCTGCTGGAACAGCTGTCGGTCTGCAATTTCCGTCCCTCTGCCATTTCATGCCTGTCTCGATCAAGAAAAGTCTGTGGCGATACACAGGCAAGCAGAAGGTTTGCAGTCTGCGGCGGCTACTGACCGAAGCTACAGCCTCGCAGATATACCTTGCATGGCCTTGCCTTGTTCCTAACGAGCTGCATGCGCCGCTCGATTCAACCTGAGCTTCATAAGCGCAGTCGTTCCTAGAGCGAAGTCTGGACGGTTAGCCCATTCAAGTGCAGAGTATTCTGCGCGAGCAGCACTTGAGCTTGCTCTCGCGGCGACCCGTTCCTTCTCGCCGCTTCACCCTGAACCCCAGGCGTTCACCTGCTTAGCTGCTGTGTCATGTCCTCCCTGTTAGCGCGGAGCAACCTCTTGCAGATGCACGTCAACCAGACGGGAAGCAGAATCTCCTTGATACTGACCTGCCTGCTTGCTAACTTCGCCGAAGCCTCCGTGGTCACCACGTCTCTCAACGTACGGAAAATAAATTCCAAGACCAAGCCTGCCCTCCTTGCTAAGGCCCTTCGACAGCAGGCTCGAGCCGAAACTCGAAATCCAAAACCCCCAACACCGTAAGTTAAGGGGTTGCTCTTCGGTGACGCGATACAGACAAAAATCTTATGGGATTCCAGGGAGGAAGCACCTTGCGACCATCACCTCTGCTAAACAGTGCCAGAAAGGTCAGTAGCCGACAAGCTTGAAGCTCGCTTACAACAGAGACGGGGGTTTCCGAAAATAGGGGACCCTAATATAGTACCCTAAGTAGTAGGATCCCTATTATTGGACCACCAAAAGAAGGTATCCCTTAGTTTCGGAGACTCCCATACTTTCTGTCAAGCAAAAATTTTGACTGCTCACGCCTCCGAGAGCTCAAGAACGCTTGGGGCATGGAGCCGCGCTCTCCACCCCTGTGCCTGAAAACATAAGCATCATATTTTGCAGGGGGTCTGGAATGGTGACCCTCCAGGGTCAGGCTATCAGGGGTCTGAAATGCGTCTAGAGGCATTTTTGACCCTTCCCCGACTTACCATTGCAGACCCCTAACCCAGAGCCTTGGACGTCGGTGTTAATCTCGACCGGAGGCTGCGAAGGATCAGAGCGCAGGAGCTCATGAGAACCGCAACATCCGCAGATTAGAACATGCTAGAACTTCTTGCTTTCAGTTCTATTCGATGTGCTGAGCTCCTGCGGTCTGATCCTTCGCAGCCTCCGGTCGAGATTGACACCGACGTTGAAGGTTCTAGGTTGGGGGTCTGTAATAGAAACAAAGAAACCAGACTTTCTTCGTGCGTAGTTGAAAATTATGCGACATTTGTGGGCACGTGGCTCCAGTGGCCAGGTTTGGGGGCAGATCCATCGCCAACACAGAACAAGTCCATAGCCAACACAAGGTCTAAAATGGGTTGCCCGGATTGCGCACCGTTCCTGCGGAATACGCGTCGGGGTCTATGATGGGTATTGCTAAACCCTAAACCCTAAACCCAATAAAATGCTGGATCCTCTGGGATATGGCGTTGACGTCTGTGAGGGCTTGCCGTCCACCCGCCCCCCTTCCCCCGATCCAAGAAACCAGGCCTCTTCCCCGAAGGACTTGATGCACAGACAGACTCAGTATTCGGGCAAACAAAATTTGCGGTGACGGGCGAAGTGGAATTCACAATAACTAGACTATAGACTAGATTCTAGTCTATAGTCACTTTTCCGAACGCTTGGAATCACTTTTTCGGGACCCGGATTTTCCAAATCACTTTCGAAAGTCACTTTGTTTTCACTTACCTTTTCAGAAAATAATTATTCACACGTTTCCAACACCAGGCTGCCGGGGGACCTCCCAAGACTAGAATTAGTTAGTTTGACGGCAAACAGGGACCATGATGCATGATCCACATGCAGGATGAAACCAAAAAATGGCCTGCAGCTCTTGTGTCTCGCTGCTTAAACCATGACACGCTTGGGACAGCTCTCTGCTTTTGGCATGCACGGATTTGGGCGACCAGCTTTGTCAGGGCGATGGCCTATACCCAAACCGAGCCTGTCTGGCTGGAGGGTGGCTGGATGTAGGCTGTCTGGCTGGATGGAGGGCGCTGGATGGACCCATCTGCATACTTCCGCATTCAGTCCTTTGTTGCCGCCTGCTCGTTTCATCCTGCTCGGGTGAGCCGGCACGCCCGCTAAAGTCGCGGAGCCAGGGGACTTCAATGGCTCTCTCTGTGGCATCTTCGACTCCTACTAAGCACATGTCATCCCAAGCGTGCACTTGTGATATCTCCTTGACCCTACAAACAGAGCGACCCAGTGCGAAGCTGAAGTCTATTTGGGCACATCATCCGAGTTGAAGCCTTGAAACTGTTGCTGCTGAGGCAAAGCCTTTAAGGAAGCCTTGCCCAAAGGCTGCTTCAATGTCGGCTCCTGTGTTCTCTGTTGCTTTGCACACCAGAGCAGTCAGTGTGATGTTTGGTGTAAGTCCTGGGTTCTGGATGCAATGGTGCCGGAATCACTTCTCGAAGAAGACTTAAGCTCCCAAGCCTTTCGGGCCCTTCAGAAGTCCACTCGCAGTTTAAGCATACCAAAACCAGCTCGAGCTGTCACAGGAAAGGTTCAGCAGGTGCGGCAGCGGCCGCCTCTGAAGCAAAGGCCTAGCGTGTTTGCAGTAGACTGAGGATAAAGCATCCGGGTGTGCGCACGTGCATGTCTAGCTTCTGCGGAAGTCTCCTGATGCAGAGGCCCTTGCGGCACAGTGCCAGTCGTCGGTGTTGTCACAGAAGATGACAAGGTGCAGGAAGTTCAAGGCATGTGGGGGGGAGAGTCGGTTCAGAAAGGCCAGATCGTCATGAGATCTCTTGCTTCCGTTCTTGAAGTTGAGACCTTGTGGGGCAGGCTTTTGAAACCCCTGCCGGGACAGATTCTACCATGGCCAAGGAAGCCAGGCTCTGCCATTCAGCTTTGCATGCAGCCCTCCTTGCAACGCCAAGCCCGTCAGCCCTAGGAGTCAACAAAAACCGCCTCAGTGGGTTTAGGGTTTAGGGTTTAAACCTTAAAGTTCTGAGAAGAGCTCGAAAAAGCCAACATGTCGCCATGACTGCTCTCCCTTTCCCTGTGGTTTGTGGAGCTGCAGGGAGCTTGGAGTCTTCCGGAGCCTTCTGCAGGGACCTGGAGCTAAAATCGTCTCGACAGAGTTCTCCGTGCCTTCTTTCCCCTGTCAAAGTCCTTGTGTAGGGTTTAGGGTTTAGGGTTTAGGGGTTTAGGGTTTGTCCTTGTTTCACACGGATTGTTGGAGGCCGGCTTGCGTGGCGATTGATGCATGAGAGCACGTAGTCCTCGGCCCGCCTCCAAACTTCGGTTGCAGAGTCGCCGATCCCCCTTGCCAAGGAGTCACTTCGAGCAAGTTTGGTCGTTGGCTCCCACCTGCAGCTTTCGTGTTGTCAAACCAACTTGTATGTGAAAGAGTACGTCAAGCTCGAGGGTGTCAGCCGCGCAGCCGCATCGTCGTCAGGCTTTTGTCGGATTAGGAACGGTTCGATTCGGCTGCGCATCGAGGTTCTGCCATCCCAGATACTCACTCTCAGCTCCCTTCATGCCTCCACCAATTGGAATGTGTGAGCAGTGCTCCCTTTCTCCAGCTCCAGGCTGTTTGGGCAGCTTTTTGGCCCAGTGCGAAGTCCCCTCCAACTCCCGGGCGCTTTCTACCCCAAGCTTCGCAGGAACAGGGTTGGAGGCCCTATGGATTGTAGACTTTCGGGCTCTTGTTTCTTGGCGCAAACTGTTGTGGTGGATGCCTCGCTTGCAGCCAGGGCGGGCCCCAGTTGCATCCAGGCGTGGAATCTCTTGCAGACGAGATATCTCGAAGCTCAAGAAGACTAAGAATGCATGATGCGTGATCCGCACAAAGGAGGGGACGCACCTCGCTTCGTCAGGAGGCCTAGCCATGGTGTCTCATGACTGAACCCGAGCTCAGCTTCGCTTCTGGAAGGAGGGCACGTGTGCTTACCAGGCGCCCGTTCTGACAGTCTTGACGTGTGCGTGTGACTCGGCAGCATCGCGACTGCTGGCATTTGCAAGGGTTTAGTCCTGCTCGTGTGAGCTGGCACGCACGTCTAATTTCGAGCATCCAGAACACTTCAACTCCACAGCAGCTTCCCCGCATGCCTGTGTGGCAGCAGTCCCTCCTCAGCCTGAGGGCTTGTCAACCCTCTTGCCATGTTGACGGAAGATCATCTTCGCACTGCTTCCGTAGCCCGGACGCGCGTGCAGGTGGTGACATGCCGTGATCCACCCGGCGGCTCAGCAGCCAGACGCCTCCGCTCCGCTTCTGCCGCTTTGGGGCTTTGCCTCGTGGCAGAGATGTGTGCTCTCGGACTGGGCCGGGAATCCCAGGAAGCAGCCCTTTGCCGAAATGCACCGCTCGACTGGTCACACTGTGCTCGTCAGCGCTGGGCTTGGGTTCACATAGTCGCTGTGCCTGAGCTTTTTCGGTGACTTTGCAGTTACCCATTTTGCCATTTACATCTCTGAGAAGCAGTACGTTGTGCAGGGCAAAAGCGAGATTCTGCACGACATTTCTGCCACATCAGACTCTGGGCACCCCCTCGGCTTGATCTTGTACTAGCAGCCTGATAGCTGTCTTCGTGGCTCGTTGACGTTCAGTGGAAGTGAACCCACACTCTCGCAGCGAGCCCCCTGCGCTGAAGTGCTAATGCCATGGTCAGCGCAGATCCGGAAAGACGGGCCTCGAAACCGCCCAGCTATGCTCCTGAGTCGATTCCGTCTTAACTTGGGATGCCGGCCGGTCGCCACGGCGCATTTTTTTTGTGGTCCCTTGGCCACCCTCATCAGGCAGAGGCTGTTCCGGAAATGATCCGGAATCCTTGTCAGCAGGGTGCTGTTGTCAAGCCGCCGCACACAGCCGAGATTCCAAGAACCGTCATGAGCCGCCCCAGGTGGGCATTGGAGGTGCTTTGTGGAGCGTGCAGCCAGTTACAGAATCGTGTGTAAACGATTGAATGCATTGCAGGGCACCCAGAGTACATGCACGTTGCAAGTGTAAACTCACTGGCTCATTGCAGTACGCAGTGGTTTACGCAGTGGTTTCAGTTCCGCCCGTGCGGACTGGCGCGGTCATCAGAACCAGTCGCAGTGATATTTGATGCCGTGTTGGCCATCATCTGTCCTTGAAACTTGAAAAGAAGTCCTGTGGCTTCAGGAACCTTCCAAACCCAAGGCGCGTGCTGCTTCCTGCCACTCCTTCGCCGAGCATCGCCTCCTGTCGGTGGACTTATGGAGGACACCCTCAAAAGACAGACGTGTTCTGCGGCTTCCCAGTTTAAAGGAAGGTCTTTAGCCTCAGAGCTTTTGCAGCGCGTAGATCGCCAGTCTTGCCACCTGGAAACTTGAAAGCCTCTGTTTGAGAGCTCTGGTCCCGAAATTCGTTGAAATGTGCTTCGGCGATGCCATAGCAGCAAAGCGCTAGGGGAAGCCGTCGTGTTGCGTGCGGTCTGGTTTGCTGATTCACCTGCAGCAGCGGTGAGCTCAGCACAAGAATCGCACTCGGCTGCGAGAAGACGACTCGTGTCGCTCTACTGCGAGCAACCGATTGTTGGCATAGCGGCATAGCTGTTTCCAAAACAAATATCAATGCCATGCCATTTCGTGGCTGGCAAGCCATTCCGTCAGACGCCTGCGCTGTGCAGGCAGCGGATATGTTTTTATGGCTTGGGCGACGCCGACCGTGTAAGTAAGCTTCACGACTTACTTTACGGGAAAGGCGGCACATCTTTGTCCATTGCGTGATGATGGCAAGATGCCTTGTGCCGGCTTGAAGTCGCCTGTGGCTCCTTGGCTGCCCTATCCACATTTCATTCACCCTACACCCCAACCGGCACCAAACTCGTATTGACTGGCCGCTCGACGAACTCTTCGGCTG
Source organism: Symbiodinium sp. CCMP2456 (assembly GCA_905221635.1). NCBI lineage: Eukaryota > Dinophyceae > Suessiales > Symbiodiniaceae > Symbiodinium > Symbiodinium sp. CCMP2456. The sequence goes on from CAJNDV010000870.1 coordinate 8,636, forward strand.
GTGTAGCTGTGCTCACAAGACGCTAACCACAGCATGTGGTCTTTACTGGGCATCTGATTCTCTAGCGTTACACGACAGCTCTCCAGTAGAATCATGTCAGCATCCAAATTGCTGTTTCAATTGCTGCACCATGTAGGTGCCATAGAGGGCCTTGAATTCTGGCCGGGATAGCCGCTCAGCTTGCAGGCATGGAAACTTCAGGCAAGGTGATGCCTCGCACGTTGCGGGGTCACACAGCACGCCAGCAAAGATCCAGGCCTTGAGGCATGGAGCCATTCTGCAAAGCTCCCTGAGAGCACCCTGGAGCTTTCGTGAGATGGTCTTTGTCTCCTGTGAAGCTGAGCTCCGAGTTCCGTCCTTCCGCAGCTGCCCAAGGCCGCAGCCGGTCTGCGCGCTGCAGGGCCGAATCGGCAAGAGTTGCTGATGGAGCTCGGCTTGCCTCGGGCTGGCCTTCACGGCTCCGAGTGCTAAGGCCTTAAGGCATTACCATCCCTACCATCCCTGGGAGCCTTTACTCAGCTTTTGTCGGCGAGAAACATGCGCCCGGCACTCCCGGAGCACTGGCATCCTCTTCTGGGCCTGTCGCTGCCTTTGGGGAGCTTCCATTGGGCAGCGCCGGACTCCCTGGGACTCCCTGACTTCGTGCCGCCTGCTCAAAGAGTGAGGCCTCCGATTGTCCCGTGTTGCCTCAGGCCTCACAGAAGCAGTAGGCCCAGTAGGCCCTACCGATGCAGGCAGCACCCCTTCTCTGCTTCCACTTGGGTGCAGAGGCTGGGATCTTGAATCCTGGCACATTGAAACCTCGGGAAGCTTTGGGTGTGCAGAAAGGGGGCCTGCTCACCAGGAGTCAGTAGTCCGGCAAGCTGGAAGGCAGTGATGTTGCCTCGTAGCACCAGATCCGTGGCGAGTGACATCTGAGCCCAGCCACGAGAGTGCCTCACCTGATACAGCAGCTCGGTGCAGATGCGAGCGCGGTGCAAGCAATGAACGGTGGCCTCCTCATAGAGATGGAGGAATACGCAAACGCTAGCTGCAGGGCTTTCCACTCACACGTCACGCCCCTGAGTTCCAACTCGGTCACCGTGCGAGGTCTTGTTTCGGACAGCCTTGGAATTCTCATGGCTGCGGCAGGTTCTCCGTGTTTTTTGTGGCGGGTAAGTAAGCAAAAGTGCTGCGGCGGAGCTGTGCTCCTGGCGCCAGTTTGGCCTCTCCTATCTTGGCTTAGATCCGGCAAGCTGAAAGCTTCTTGCTTGAAGTGGCAGGCCGGGTGAAGATGGTCCTGGCTCCACGGCAGTGACTGCGGCCAACACATCCGGCATGCTCTCTCGCAGAAGTCTTCGACACCGACGCACCCGGCGAGGTAGCGACGACCAGTCGAGCACGGTCCGAGCAAGCAGCGCACAGCACGAGTCAGCTTAGTCGTAGAATTCGTAGTCTGAGATGCCCTGCCAGGCTTGAGAGAGTGCTTTGTTCGGCTCATGAACCATCTTCTGTGCCCTGCAGCAAACTGACAGAGCTCAAGTCAAGCAACAAAGCATGCGAGCTTCTGTGCCGTGGCACTAGATCTAGACTAGACTAAAAATGCGGAAGCCGACGTTGGAGGGTCCAACAATGCGGCCGCCCTCAAAGCTACCTCTGCAAGCGGGTGCTGCTCCAGCATGCACAGGCCGCGTCAACGCAGCACTGTCATTGAAGGGCAATTGGATTCAGTTTTCGAAGATGTAATGCTGAGGTTATTGCTTGTCATGCGCATGGCAGACGCTTTGAGAGTGGGTTCCACATCTGCAGCTTGCCCATATGCTCCGAGAGCAGGACTTGCCGTCATGTCCAGCCGCTCATGCCGCTGGGAAAGTCTCCCTCACCACAGCTCTCTAATCTCTAATCTTGTAACAGCTGACACCGCGCTATGTTTGCCTGCATGCAAGACTTCACAAGGCCAGTGCGCATGAACCTCACTAGACCTTCCCTCCCTCCCTCCCTCCCTCCCTCCCGCCCTCCCTAAGGCACCGAGCCATGGATACAAGCCAGGGGTCCATGCCGCCTGTACCCTGCGGCCTCTCCTGGCGACGTCCTTTCCGACTGCCACATGCGTTCCACACATTTCTATCGCCTGCAGCGGCGTCGACAGCCTGTCGGCAAGGTAAGCTTCCTTTGGTGCCAAAATTGGACTAGCCTGGAAGCCTGTCGTTTGTTTAGGATAGGTTCTTGGTCGCTGCAATCGCCTCGAGAGCCTGCGCATTAGTCTCGGGACGCGCTGGGTCCTCGAAGCTTCACACATAGGCAAAGCACCAAACATTCCAATGCTGAAGCATCGATCAGGAATACGACTGGCCAGATTCCTGCCGGCTTTGCGCTGTCAAACAAAAGACATGGACTGTGCAGACTGCCGCTCCTGCTATGGCCGTAGGAGCCACCTTGTCATCCAAACACTGCATGTGCGAAGTCCAGCATGTGGGACTTTCCGAAAATAGGGGTACCTTATTTTGGGGGTCCTTATAATAAGGATCCTAGTATTTAGGGTACTGTATTAGGGTCCCCTATTTCCGGAAACCCCCATGTCCTTTGTCCTTCCTGAATCGCAGCCCGCTGCTCGCAGCTCGGAGGCTGAAGCATCGAGCGAAGAACTTTCGACGTGCTCGGTTGCATCATGCTCTGGAGCCACTTTGAGACCCATTCGCGTCTCTTGAAGTACGAGGCCTGCCTGTGCAGCAAGGTTCAATGAAAGAGCACTGATGTAAACGCCATCTCTTCTTTGGCTTCCATGGCTCAAGCGCTGCGGGGGGCCACGGATGACCGGGCAACAGGCACAGTCAGGGTCTAGTTAGAGTCTAGTTTATCCTAGGTGGGCATGGAACCATGGAACAAGTCTGCGCAAAAAGGGTAGCCTAGGTGTTGTGCTTTTCCGGCTTGGTGTCTTCGGAGAGGCAGACAGTATTGGGCAGAGTAGAGTGGTCTGGTGAAATCCAAAGGCCCTTGTTGCCAGCCCGTGAAGTGATCCGCCCTGAAGCCACATCTGCCCGCTTCTGACCGTGCAGTTCTACAAGTTCTCCTCCCCGCTGCATCGCTTACCCACCCATCTGCCCTTGCTGTCCGGCCGCATGGGGATGCGGTGTTCAAGCCTCCTTTGCCCTCCCGCTGAAGTCATGGAGACTACATAACGCCGGCCCACAGAGGATAGAGGGTTAGTAAGTGCTCCCCTGTCCTCCGCATTTTATGAATGCTTTAAGAGGTCAAGCTCGGGGGAATCCCTTCGCCCCTGCGGCAAGCAGATGTTACATGATCATGCCGTAATCAGCGCATGAACTGGTCCCGGTAAATCTGGAACCCGCAGGCTGTCGCAGCTTCAGTGGTCGAATGTTCCGCAATGCTACGATGAGCAAGAAAACGCTGTCGCTCAGAGGCTGTTTACTTCCGTGCGTCGCCGGTGCTAAAATTTCCATACTTCAGCTCTGTCAAGAGCAGTTGCTGAACTGCTGGCTGTATATTACCTGACGACTCGACTTTAGGCTTCGGCACCCCAGATTTCGGCCGCTATCGCTGCCATTTTGAACACCTAGCGGCCTAGCGTGCAGCCTGTCCCTGCACCAAGTGAGTCCGAACCTGGCTCCAGTGGGTGAAAGCGGCAGTGACGCCTCCGATCTAGCTGTTGTTCAGGCCGTTCGCGGCTGTGCATTCGTGGATTGTTGAACGCAGCTCGTCAGGGCCTCCGATTGCGGGTCTCGGAGCGGCTGCCGTTTTCGCAGCCGTCTTCCTTCTCGGTAGCACCATGATTGGAGGTGCACAGCTTCTTCATGCATGGCGCCATGTTGGGATGGTCCTCCTGTGCGGGGTTGATGCCCATGAGAACCTGCAGAACATGCCCTGAGTAGAGCGTACAAGATGTTTCACAGCAAAAGCCCATTCCTGACGGCTGCAGACGATAGCTTACACGGCTGTGGGTTTGGCGTTGGTTCTGTCGATCCGTTTCCACACAACTTCGATGCATGTAGATATGTCCGAGGAGGGTAGGACTGGGTAGCACCAGCTCAGAAGTGGAATGGTTCTGTTGCTGACGCAAGGCGTCACCCTTAAGAGGGTGTGCCGAAGTAGATTGAAACTAGCATAGATGCTGGATGAGAGTTGCAGGCTTTGCCTTGCCTGACATCGTGCAGTTAAAGGCAACGATGGCCCAAGACTTCCGAATGCGCGGAGATGGAATGACTCGGCGGACCCCACATATTCTCGATGCCATGAACGGTGCCACGACCTCAAGTCACGACGTCGACGGTGGAAGGATGCTCTTTCCTATGTGCGGGTTCGAGCTTGTATGATGATTTGGGCGTGGATACAAGCAACATCGAACTGCCCTGCGTGAATCCAGCATAGCTCAAGGACAGTGCCCCGGGACCCAGCTGTGCAGCAAAGGGATCAAGGCAGGCTTGACGATGAGGAGCCGCCTTCGTCGGTTAAATCGGTGGGCTTTCCCTCTGTCAATGTCCAGAAGCATCGCCAAGTGAGTTCGCATCCGGGGCAGCTTTGCAAACTCATCGTCCTCCTCACCGCAGGTTGCTGTCAGTTGCGCGGCAAGGCGGGGGCATCACATCCGGTTGAATCCTTGGGACGTCTTGAGCATCGTTGGGTCTCTTAGCTGCTAGGCCTGGGCATCGTTGGATTTTGGCTCATGCCGCACCTGCAAGCTCCGTTGCGCAGCGTGCTTGCCGGGAAGCTGCGATCCGGAAGCTTAAGCGACCTCGGCCAAGCCGCCGGCGTGCTCCTTTCGTTCCACGCATTGAAAAAAGACGGTGAACCTCTGGTTCCTGTGACGCCCCTGGTTGTGTGCCTTCCTCCGAGACCGTACACAACACGCGGCCACCGTGGGTTTCAAAAGTCACAGACCCAAGTCACACCTTTCGTTGCTAGTCAAGGCAGGATTCCATCCTTCTTGCGTCTTATTCCTCCGCTTGACTGAAGTGCCGCTCGGGTTTGAGGTTCCAAGCCTGCAAGACGTGCAGATATTGTTCCCGACACTCTGCGCTGAAGATACCTTGCATTCGTTGCAGACAAGAACGTCACACTAGGCTGCCCACAGCCTGCCGCAGCCCTCAGCTGGCACTGCGATGCGGACTTCCTCAATGAGGTAGCTGAGCTGCTTCTCCTGCGGTTTCAGGGAAGCACAACATGCACAGAGCATGGCAAGCCAAATACGTGACGTAATGCGGCTTTCCGGCCGCATCAAGCACCCGGGCCCTCGATCAACGAATCACAAAATAAAGCCGTGAAGCTACATAATGATGCTCACACCTTGGCTTGTGGTGGCCCGCACCGCCAAGTCTGAGTCTGCCACTGGGACAATCAGCTGCAACCGTTGTCGCAAACGTGATTTGTCGAAGGTCTGCAGCTGCCAGACTTGCCAGATCCCACCGATTGCCGCCGTTCAGCCTGCGCCACAGATTTCCGGAAGCGCCTTCGCCCAGCAATAGCCAGGTTCACGCATGTGATATGGCCACGTGTGGCAAGCTACGCGTGCTGCAAGTGATCTTTGCCCCAACCGCCGTGGCCAGCACTACAGTCAATGTTTGATGCCGCGCTGTTCGTTCCTGATTCCGTCCCTTGGCTGGGCGTGGCTTGCGCGCTGACACTGCTTCGCAGGTGTCCCTTCGCAGCTGTCCCTCACAGGTCTTGCCTCGACCCGACATGAACATCCTGATAATTCAGGGACGGCGGGGCTTTTCCGCTGCAGGGCAGGCGAAGATGATGTTCCTATAGGAATCTGGCCCAGATCGCGCGGCATGCACGCGGATGCCTCTTTGTGTGTATCCCGGCAGCCAGCCTGCTTGCAGACCCACACTGAGCCGAGATTCGCGGCCACCGAGACTTCTGTTTCACCTGCAGCGCTGCGACAGTTCGGCACAAAGCGACTTAGGATCGTCAGAACCTTCCGCTTTCAACTCGTCTTTCGATGTGTCGCGTTCGACCGATTTGGTAGCAGCACCGCTCTTCTGCATGACAGGCCCTAGCCAGGCTTGCCCCGATGCATCCGCCGTCCGCGCCTTCAGCGGCTTTGCCGTCTGCGCACCCCCGGCGCAATCGCGCCGGCCGCACACGCTGATATGATTCGAATCATTGTGCACTCAGCAGCTACCAGAGCCAGATCCCGATTCCCGCAATTCGGTATGATGAGCCGCCGATTTCCGCAGCCGCTTCCGCACATCTACCAGGTTCACCCATGTCATGTCAAGCTGCGGCTGCTGCAGGTGATCTCCACACTGGCCTTGGAATCAGACGACTTGGTGTAAGATTACAAGCGTGGAAACTGTTGGCATCAAGCCTCCGTTCGCTGTCGGGACGCGGAACCTCAGGTGCCGAGATGTTTCGAGATCGCAGCCATGGCCCCATACACGTGCGCGTGCACGCGCGATCACGTGCGGCCAGGCCCGCGTGAGGCGGCAAGGAGCCTTACAGTCATTGCGGCCGCAGTCGGAAATGAGGAGCAAGAGGCCAGCATGTCGTAGTCACTCGTCGTGCAGACACACCTCGACTGTAACCCTGGAAGTAGCTGTCGAAAACAATCCAGCGTGCTTGTGGTGAGGCCAGAGACTGCGCTGACCGCCTCACGAACCCGGCCTAACACGGCTTGTCAGGACCCATCCAAGACCGCCTCAGCCTTCTGTACGTTCGGATGCGGTCGCAGCCACCACGGTCATCCGACTTTATGGTAACTTACGCGGTCCCGCATGGCAAAGATGCAAGGCTGCCAATCTACTCGCAGGAAAAAAGCATCGATTGTGTCCAGCGACAGCTTGGCTGCAAGCCTCGCGGCAGCTCGCGCAAGACAGCCTTGCTTTTAGGCCCGGCTGGCTGCAGAGCGATTCGCGAGAAAAGCCTGACGTTGCAAGCTGTTCAGCAAATCTAGCTGCAGAGATTAAGTGTGGCATCAGAACGTTCTTACGCTAGCTACTGGCATACATCTTGTGACGTGGGGCTGGACATGCTGACTGCTCCCAGAAACACACTTGACGTAACCGGGCTTGAACATCGACAGACCACCCGTAGAGTGCAGTGCGGCGAAGTTTCAGCGCGCGAAGTTTTGGCGGCGCAGTGTGGAACCCGAAAGGCACGCGAAGTGGCAGTGGTTGGAGCGGAGAAGCTGTTGGCAAAATTGCATGCAAAGCTTGCCCGAACAAATCGCCTTTGACAGACTTCCGCCGAAGCTTTCACACAAACTTCCCTTGGCAAGGGCTCCAGTTTCAGGCCGACCTTACAGGTGGCTTCCCGAGATTCTCCCTCGAGCCCTCGCGATAGTTCTTAATTCTTAAGCCCGCGGAAGCCCTGCTAGCTCCAGACGCCCTCTTGCCATCCTCCGCCTTGCTGCCCAAGAGCTTCACCTCAGCGCGGGTAGGGTTCTGTTCGCCTGAGTCTTCCTCTGCAAATCAGATCCCTGCCACGGATGTAGGGTCGTTGCTTTCAGGCCCATTCCGTTTTGGGGGATCTGGTTTAAGTACTGCCCTTTCGGTTTCACGACGATAGACCGTTGGAGGGGGATGCGGCCTTGCCAACAGCTTCTTCGCAAGGTCCTTGCTTGCCGCGCTGACCCTCAAGCTCGTGTTGAGGATGTGGAAGAGCTCGGGTTAGTTCCTTTGCCGGCTTGTTAGACCCAA
>CAJNDV010000875.1:1890-12642 GCA_905221635.1 Symbiodinium sp. CCMP2456
TACAGTCGTAATAAGGAACCCCCCCCCAAAAAAAAAAAAAAATATATATATATATATATATATATTATTCAAGCTAAATTAGGTTCGGAGTTCCAGGTTCTGTTTCCCCTGCTCAGGCTGTTTAGAGTTTGGCATGATAGGCTCGGGGTTGGGGCTTCGCATCGAGTCATCCCTAAACCCTTAACCCTTAACCCNNCCCGAAAACCCAAACCCCTAAACCCTAAACCCTAACGTGTGGTTTCGCTGCTTGGGTGGGGCTCCGGGCTTGGGTGGCAGGTTAAGGGCTTCGGAATTTTCATACAATCTACTAGTAAATTGCTGATATCTAGTTTACTATACTATGCCTTACTATGCTATGCTATACTATTATAGCATTCTCCTATAATAAACTGGGCTTCGGAATTTAGGGCTTCCAGTTGATCTTGCTTGCTTCTCAAAGGCCCCTCGGCTCAGAGCAACAGTCGCGACGACCTACAGTGCCCAGGGGCTTCATCCCAAATCGAAGCAGCCCTTAACAGCTGACGCAGTGTCTGTTTCTGAAGCGTACGTGAGACCTACAGTTCCTTCAAATCACTGACTCTGAAACTCGTGCACTTGCTGCCCTGAACTCTCGGCGCCGCGCACCATGGCTCAAGCCCATTTTTGCATCGCGGCCTTGCTTACGTGCTTGGTGAGAACTGCCGCTTCGGGTTGAGGGCCAGGCTATGGATTCTGGCAAAGCTTAGCGCTCCGCGGTTTGTGGGTACACAGCTTAGGGGTTTAGGGTTTAGGGTTTAGGGCTTATAGGGTTTAGGGTTTCAGTGCTTCGAGGAAGAGAGTTTCTGAAAGACTTCGTTCATGTGCCGAGGCTCAATTCTCCTGCATCCAAAGCGGTTGGCGAAGGAAGCAGTAAGTCCCCTAGCTCAGAAACCATGAACGCGCTAAGTAACCAATTACTGCACCAACGAAGAACCCAAAAACCCTCAGCCCTTCCAGAGGACGGTTTCATCAACACGCGGTGGCGGAACCCCTAAATCCTAAACCACTTGGGCCCGCTTTCAGGATTGATGTCTTGTTCTGGATCCGGGCAGTTGCAAAAACAAGAGACAAACCAAGTAATCAGAAGCCAGATTGCCAGACCCCCTATGGTTCAGAATCCTTAGGGATCCCTTTAAAGGTACTATAGGGTTCCATCATAATTTAAGGGTCCCCCTTTATAAGGGTTCTTAATAAAAAACGAAACAAGAGCAAAATTCCGAAGGCCTCCAGTCCTGAAGCCCTAAAGCCTCAATCCTAGGGTTTAGGGTTTAGGGTTTAGGGTTAGGGTTTAGGGTTTAGGGTTTAGGGTTTAGGGTTTAGGGGTTGAGGGTTTTGGGGTTTAGGGTTTTGGGGTTTAGGGTTTAAAAGGGTTTTGGGGAAATCCCTCAATTGCGAAATCCCTCTAAGTCCTAAACATTATTTTCTCGGGTGCGTCTTGCCTAAACCTCTCTAAGCCCCCAAATCCCGAACGGCCCGCAGGTCATCAAGTTATGCTACCTATAGTCTCCATTGTAGTTCTTTTGGGGGGATACCTTATAGAATCCTTAATAACTGGTTAAACCAAAACAAGGAACTACAATGCAGACTATAGCTAAACCCCGAACCGCATCCGGGCGGCATCGAAGGAATCCGAGTCGCTGTCGTTGTCAGCCTCTTGAGGCGTCTATAAGAGTGGTAAAGTTATAGTAAGAAACCCCAAGGAATAACACTGGTAAGTGCACAGGCTTTAAAATGATGCGAGGATCAGGGCTCGATCAGGGTTGCATAGGGCCTGATCCAGGCTGCATACGGTCTGATGGCGTTCTGCAGGCCTTTACAAGGGTTTGAGAAGGGGACTTAAGAGGGGCGTTAACTGGGCGAGTCAGAAGTACCCTATTTGGGGAGCGGTCTTGCTTGTTACCCTACCATCAACCTACTTCCTAAGTCCGTTCACCAGCTTAGGGTTTGTAGGCTTCGGGGTTTGGGGGGATTTTAGGAGTGTTTGGAGCTTTAGTCTTTAGGGTTTCAGAATTCACGGTTCCAGGATTTAGGGGGCCCTTAGGGCGTCAGGGTTTAGGGCTTGCGGCTTATAATGTTTAGGGTTCAGGGTCCAGGATTTGCAGCCCCCAAACCCTGCACCGTAAACGGCGTGGTTGCGCGACTGGTCTCAAGTGGATTTGAGCCTATACGAGGCGTCGTGAAAATCAAGACGGCTGGAGTTTCCCAGAAACTGCGTCCCCTTGCGCACGGCATGGTGGGTTCTACAACTTAGGATCCCCTGTGGGCTTCTCTTTGTTCTAAGACTGACGCCTCATTCTCGGGATCCACAGCACCGACCCCAGTACAGAGAACTACAATCAAACAGAGCAGCCGTGGCAGGGACAACAGGCAGGACTGGGTTGGAAAGGGCAAGAGCTGATCCGCCCTAGTCCCCCAGAAGGAACTGACAGGCCCGGTGGGAATAACTGAATAGGATGTCCTGGGATGTAGTACACTTAGTACACCTGGTCATGCGGTCCTTAGACCATAAACTAGGACCCTAAACCCTAAACCCTGAACCTATAGCACTTAGAGGGGCTCTCAGGGAAGACGTGGAGCATATCCCCCACCCTGCGCAAGCAGCGCATCCGCTGATGCGGGCCTGTGCTCCAGGGTCGAAGTCCTGCCACACGCCACAGAAGGAAATGTTTCTTTATATATATATATATATATTATATATATATATATATATTATATATATATATATATGTATATATATGTATACATGTGTGCGCATAAATATATATATATATATATATATATATGTATATAGATGTAGAAATGACTGTAATATGTATATGTACATATGTAGATAGATAGATAGATAGATAGATAGATAGAACCTACCCTACACAAATTCAAAACGGGTTAGGGCGCCGGAAGGCCTTCATGGCTTGTTGCTACTTCGGAGCCTCGTTTCTCCCAGCCAAAGCAGACCCCGAAGCCCAAAACCCAAACAAGCGCAAGCCTCAATGGGGTGCAGTTGAGGGTTTATTTGTGCTTGGTGTGAGCAGTTCAGACAAATCCCCGTTAAAGTAACTCTTGCCCCAAGGGACGAGTGAGGATTGGCCCAATATATATGGTCATGAACGTTCCATCATACATCTTGCTGGAACATGTCGTAATCTGCATGACTCCAGTATCTTGCATGAAACTCCGAACTCAACTCTGGTTCCCTGTTAGGGCTATATTAGAAATGATCATGTGTAATCCTTGTTGGGTTTCGTTATAACAAAAATGTAAACTTGTGTCCAAGAAGGACCCAGAACTAAGAGCGAAACATACAAGCCTCTTGGGCAGGCCACAGGATCCACGAAACCCAAATCCGAAAACTTGCACCACTAAAGTTCTAAAGCCCAACCCCCAAGCCCTCAACCAAATCTTGAGTTTCAAAAGAAGGAACACTAGTTTAATTGTCAGAGCCAGCTATACAGACCCTCAATATCAGGATCCTTGCTACCTGAAGATATGCGGACCCCTGAAATGGACCGCCCCCCGTTCAGGGCAGAACAACGTAGGCCCAATGTACGTACAGCTGTTACAATACCTTCGAAAGCTCGGATAGTCTCCAAGTCCCTGAGAAAGACCCATATTTTGTCCCTAAAAACATAAGAAAATGTAGGGTTTAGGGTGTAATGTAATGTAACCTGGTATATAAACCTGTCTCCTTCAACAAGGATGACAACCGAGATCTTAACATGAACGGGCAGAGGTCTACACTACATTATACTGTATTAATGTTCAAAATTAAAGTCTGCAATGTCTATACTAAAATTGTTCCTTGGGTAAAGTGAACCTTTTAAGAGCTTTGCTCCTGAAGATACCCTAACCTGTATTCTTCAAAGAGCTCCTGTGGAATAACTGGCACGGCGTGGGCCAGCAGCACCTGAGGCGATTTTTGAGGGTCTAGAGTGTCTAGGGCCTCGGGTTTAGGGTTTCGTTTTGCGTACGTTAAGCTTAGGGTGCTTGTTGGGCTTGGGGTTCAGGGTTTGCACGTTGGGGTTTGTAGGGTTTTGGGCTCTAGTTCTGTGGTTTCATGGCTTTGCGCTTCCAGGGTTGAGGGTTAACAGCTTAGGGCTGCTAATAGTAGGGCTTGTATGGGTCCAATGTTTTGAAGGCATAAAACCCGATTATCTGCAGGGGTTGTATGGGTCAAAAGGCTTGAAGGCACAACCCATGAGTTCCAACATGCACAAACGCTGCAATACTAAGATACATGTGGCGGATCATATACACACTAAACCCTAAACCATGAACCCTAGATCATACCGAACAAATGTTGTCATTGCCGAACAAATCTTCCATCTGATGAAGCTCGAAAATCGACTTGCACGTGGGCGATGGCCTTTGTGCTACACCCTCGACCATAAGCCCATGTCACATCTTACCAAGAGCCTGCAGGAAGACTACTGTTGAAAGAGCCGTCGAACACGTAGCTCAGCCGTCCTTCGATTGCCAAAACTCTGCCTGCGTCGCTGATCCGTCCCATTCGATGAAACGTCCAACTCATGCTGTGAGCCTAAGCTTTCTCGTCTAAACACTGTAAACTTATACCCTGCCACTGTAAATCCTCATGAATGCACATGCACCTCGGGAAAAATGCCCGATGCGAGTACATGAACATATAGCTGAGGTGCCCAGGCCGAATCAAGTATAAACTTACCTGAACTACGCACCTCCTAACCGAACTTCAACCCCCTAAACCCTAAACCCCTGAACCCTGAACCCTAAACCCTAAACCCCTGAACCCTAAACCCCCAACCCTAAACCCTAAAACCCTAAACCCCTGAACCCTAAATCCCCAACCCGCACTCGGGCACCAGGGTGTCTCCATCGCCGACCCCGGCAAAGTGGATGGGAAGATCGGGCCTGGGACTTTCCGCGATTTTGGGGAGCGGGAAGGGGGGGGAGGGGTTTAGGGTTTAGGGTTTAGGGTTTAAGGTTTAGGGTAATGTAGGCGCCCTTATAATAGAATAGGGTTTGGGGTTTCGGTTTTGGGGTTTAGGGGAGTTTAGGGTTTGGGGTTTGGGGTTTAGGGTCTGGGGTAATGTAGGGGCCCTATAATGATTAGCATAGGGTTTTGGGGTTCCTTTAATGGTACTATACGGGCTACTATCAGGGTTGAGGGTTTAGGGACCTTAATAATTAGAATAGGGTTTGGGGGTTCCTTGAAGGGTACTATAAGGGCTGCTATAAGGGTGTAGGGTGTAGGGACCCTTAATAATTAGAAGAGGGTTTTGGGGTACTTTGTACTATGATTATAATAAGGAACCCCAAAAAATAGTTTTGGTAATTCTTTAGGCCCCTATATTAGGCTTGAAGGTTTCAGGGTGAAGGGCCGATGGCTTCAAGGTGAAGGTTTAGGGTTTAGGGTTTAGGGTTTAGGGTTTAGGGTTTAGGGTTTAGGGTTTAGGGTTTAGGGTAAGGGTTTTTGGGGAGGGAGGGGACAGGCCTTGAAGGTCTAAGCTGCCCTGAGGGTCCATGTACCCAAATAGTATACACATTGGCCCCAAAGTACTTCTATAGGGACTACGTTAACGCCAAAGTATATCTATTTTGGGTACATGGACGCTTGGGGCTAGGGATCGTTTTTGCTCAGGATTGATCGTCAACCCAAACCTGCTCGCCGCTCCACTAACCACTCAACTCGGGGTCCATATGCTATGGGCGGGTGCTGGGAATCAACTTTCCGGGCAATTCGGTTGTAGGCACGCAAGCCTAAACCCTAAACCCTAAAACCTAAAACCCAAAACCCTAAACCCTTAACCCCCAAAATGGCCGCTTGCCGATGACGTCGCCAACGTCTGCACGAGAAAACACCCAAGTCGCAGAGGTGGGGCCGCTGCAAGTCCGCACCAAGAAAATACCGCAGTAATATAGGGGCCTTAATAATTAGAATATGGCTTTGGGGTACATCATATACTATGATTTTAATAAGGAACCCCAAATAGTATAGGTAATTATTTAGGCCCCTACATTATCCAAACAGCCGCCAAGCGAAACACATTGCACATCAGGAAATGCCTACAACAAGAAGAACTGCTGCCAACCCTAAACCCTAAACCCTAAACCCCTAAACCCCTAAACCCTAAACCCCTAAACCCTAAACCCCTAAACCCTAAACCCTAAACCATGTCCCGACATGCCCTGCTGGAAGTACGCAGTGCCTGAAAACCCCGAGAGTTGCCAGCTGCGGGTCTTGGGGTGGTAAATTAAAAATTCACCTATAGTCTCCATTGTAGTTCCTTTTTGGGGATACCTCATAAGATCCTTAATATATAATCGGTTAAACCAAAAAAAGGAACTACAATGGAGACAGAACCCAAAACCTACTTTTGTAGGGTCCCTATAAATCCCATATTAGGGTTTATAATAGGAACCTAGAAAATTGTGGGTTTTGGGTTCGTAAGGAATATCCTCATTAATGCGCGCAGACTGGGGTTTGGGGTTGAGGGCTACCTGAACAGCAAGGTGCGCTGTGGTGGCCCGCGTTTGTCGTGCTGTGTGTTTTCCTATGTTTCTCGAATCAGGCCCACCTTATAAACCCTAAACCGGTCTCGTTTGGCAGGGTGCGAGTCCTAAACCGCCGCGAGCCATATACACCCGAAGCACTTGCACCCAGCAGCCTCTTGCCGCATCAACTCGGATCCTTCTTCTACAGCCTCTTAAGCCGTGATTGGTTAGGGTCTATGATTACTTTTGGTTGTCGACTTGCATTACAAAGGATTTGTAAGGTGTCGCCTTCGGGGTTTAAGCAGTTTCAGCTTCCAAATACTATGAGAGCCATTATTATTATGATAGGGGCACCCGTAAGGTATCTTAATTTGGGCAACGCTCCGCTTGAAGCATACTCGGCCCTTGCTGCGAAAAGCCGTTGAAGTTGCCGCACATGAGCGGTGTATGATAACCATAACCATGGGGCCTCTTTTTCGACATTGTTGAATACTATTGTAAAACTACTTCCTTAGCACGAACCCAGCATCCGCAGCACGTCATCTCGGTCCGTGGCGGTATCACACGCCCGGCAAAGCTCAAGAACGCGGGCTCCTTCTGGAAAGAAGCCGGAAGTGTAGGCTCGAGGAGCTAAGGCAACTTTAGGAATTAAGCTTTACTCATAGGCCCCATACTAGTTCCTTTTCGGGATTACCGAATAGGATCCTAAATACAAGCCACAAAAAGGAACTACTATGGGGCCTATGGGTAGAGCTTGGGATGTATATTGCCTGGGATCTAGGTTTCATGAAGAGATCAGAGTGAGGGCTTTTCGTGTCGGCAGTCTAGATCTTAGGGGCTCTCGTGAACTTGTATCTACAAAGGCATCCGAGTTTGTAAGTTAAGCAAAGACTAGGTAATGATGCACCCTCTTAACTGCTATAACCATACCATAACGCCGCCTGCCCCCAAAACAACCCTACTCACATTCGTACCCAGGCACCTATGGCCCTAGACCCTTAGCTTAAGCTGTTTGCTTCATGCCTGGGCTTCTGCCTTCTCTGGGCTTTACAGTAGGGTTCAGGTCAGGGCTAACGAAGAAGCTTAGGCTCTTTAGGGTTTAGGGCTTAGGGTTTAAGGGTTTAGGGTCTGCCACCAAATTCGGATTTTGGGCAGCGCATCACAGGCAGAAAAAGAACCGAACACCAGATGTTAGCTTTCTCAGGCCCGAAAGCTTTGCTGATCCCTGGCTGGCCTGGCCCACAGAATCCAGCAAAGCAGCCTTGATGGGGGGGGGGGGGGATTGTTCTCAAAGAGGCGTACTATAAGGCCTTATCGATTGGGCTGACGGTTGCTTTTGTCGTACAGCTTAGCGCCGGCAGGGAACTCACTCTTCAGTCATGTTCAATTTTGGTGCCCAATGGCTGACGATAGCCCAGCTCTTGGCACAGGCACTCTAATCCTCGGGAGTTTACCCTGACTGTCCATGTACCCAAATAGTACATACATTGGCCCCAAAGTACTTATATAGGGACTACTTTAAGGCCAAAGTATATCTATTTTGGGTACATGGACCCTTGGGGTGTGCAGGCCGGGCTTGCAACGCTCAGAAAGGCGACTGGCAGCAGTGTGCATTGCTGTAACTGCTTGTTTTGCAAGGGCCTTTAATCTGGTCCTGACGCTCACAAAAAAAAGCCAAGCAAGAACACATAACGAAAGCAACGCCTCACGAGTCCATAGCAATTCCATGATGTAGTTCCTTGTTTGGCTAGGCTCCCGGAGAAAAGCAGCCAAAAGAATCCATTGGAGTCCATAAGTAACACTGCAGGGCCACATCTCATGTTCCACAAATCCTGGAACAACGCTCTACCTGCGGATAAAACCAAGACCCTTGCACAAATAATCGCTCCTCATCAGCCCACCCAGCCCTAATACCCCAAACCGAGACCCTACCTTAACCCCAAAGAACCTACCGTTTTAAGGACTTATATATAGAAACTATAATAAGGATCCCTAAGAAGGGTTCAGGTAGCCCCAGCTGGCTGCCCCTGCCTCGGCAGCTGCCTGTGCCTCGATGGCCGGCGTCAAAGCGCCAAGCCTCTCACAAACAAAGTCGAGGTGCTGCAAGTCCCAAGGCCCGCCCCCTAAACCCTAAACCCTAAACCCTAAACCGTCACAAACAAAATCGGGGTGCTGCAAGTTCCAAGGCCCTATACACTCATGTAGAGGATTATATAGACTAGGCTTCATACGTAGGGATTTGTAGGGGTTGCAACAAGGTGATACAGCAATTATGACAGGTCATCCATGGCTATACTTTGCGGCCTGAAGAAATGGAATAGGGCTTGCGGTACATCAACATGCCACAGTATCGGGGGGGGGACCCCCCTTGGCCTGCGTGCAAGAGCCTTCTGCATGATTCTCGCTCCAAGTGCCGCAGAATCATAGACTGCTAACCTAGTTACTGGGTACTTTGGACCCTCAAAATTGTATGTCTTCACCATCGAATACAAACCCCGTTCCACTCCCCTCATAGAAACCTTCAGAAGCAGACGGCATGGGTAGGCGCCTAGGGCCCTGACACTCGAATGTAGGGCCGTGGAAGGTTCTATCAATGGCGAGCCTCAGCTGCACAGCCTTGCCGGCTGCCTTCCCTCCAGCATCCTGGTGTGTCTTTTTGGTTTAGGGGTTAGGGTTTAGGGGTTTAGGGTTCAGGGGTCTAGGGTCTGGGGTTTAGGGGTTTAGGCCCTTGAGATTTCTGAAGGCCCCGTAAACCCTACACCCGAAGCCCGAAACTCTGTTGAGGGCTTGTACCTTGCAGCTTGTACAGCCTCAAGCCACTAGAATCAAGATCCCCTTTATCTCCAAACCATGCGTCATATAGGTACTTAGACTTCAAAAAGGGGCAAAATACATACTAAGGATGCACAGACATAGACCTAAAGTGAAACCGTCCATGACTTCGCCGCAGCTCGGATTGCGGCTATGACCATATCCTGGGGCTAACGACGTGACTAGAACTTTGGGGTATATCTCATCCCACTCTTATGAGGGAATACGAGGAATTGTACTACTTCCCCCGACCTGTGCATTTCATCTTTGTTCAAAGGCGACCATGCAATGGGGTTTCGTATTTTGACCCAGATAGAGATGGACATGGGTTGCCTAAGTGCAGCGCAAGTCGATTCGCTTCCGTGACGGTCAAGGCAGGCGTTCAGGCTTGAACTTGGGATTGAGGATATAGGCTTGCGGCATGGTTTAGTTTAGTCTCCACAGATCTGGATCCAGTCCTGCACCCATGCAAAGCATCCAGACTACCATCTCCGCACATCGGGGTGAGCCTGATTCAACCCCACTGCCCCAATCCCGAAACCTCAGCCGGAGGTTCTTTAAGCCTAAGCTCTTAAATCCCGAAGCCTTAAATTAAACCCTGAACCGAGATCCTTAAGCTCGCGAACTCATAACACTAAACCCCTGTCCCTATAAACCCTACATAAACCCTGTACAAACCCTACAAACCAGTCGCTTTCAAACGCTTCGGGAACTCTCCTCGTGTTAGGGTTTCGGGTTTAGTGTATACGGGGTATAGGGCTATAGGTCTTGGGGTTATAGGCTTCAGGGTTGAGGGTCTACGGAGTGAAGGGCTATATGTCTTGGGCTTATAGGGTGCAGGGTTTATGAGGGTTGTAGGGCTAGAGGTCTTGGGGTTATAGGGTTTAGGGTTGAATTTCGGGGTTTAGGGTTATAGGTCTGGCGGCTATAGGGGGTTTAGGGGTTTTGGGTTGTAGGGTTTCAGGTTTAGGGTTCAGGATCTCGGGCTCTCCTCGGGGCGAACCACCCGCAGGTCGTACTCCACGTGGATGAGGCGCTCCTATGAGCTATCAGTCTTCGCGGGTTCTGGGGGAAGCTCAGGATTTGAGTAGTTCTCTAAACTCGGGTCCTTTTGTAGGTCCCCAAAAGAGTAGGGCACCCTTATAAAACGGACCCTAATTTAGAGAACTATCCATTTAGGGAATGGTGAATGGGGAGTGTAGGGTTTCTGGGTGGGAGTCTAGACTTGAGGAGTTTTGGGTTTAGGCTCGGGAGTTTTGGGTTTGGAGCTTCGTCAGGATCTGCGGATTTAGCTTGGGGTGTATTGAAAAAGTTGAAGACTGAATGTTGCTAGTCATGGGCGTCACATGAACGAAGTATCGCGGTGGATCGTAGCACGCAGCCAAGGATATCAAAAAACAAGTCTGAAGCCCAAAAACCTGAACCTGAAATCCTGAAACCCTGAACCCTAAA
>CAJNDV010000876.1:4824-15911 GCA_905221635.1 Symbiodinium sp. CCMP2456
AGGTAGAGGTAGAGGTAGAGGTAGAGGTAGAGGTAGAGGTAGAGGTAGGTAGGTAGGTAGGTAGGTAGGTAGGCAGGTAGGTAGGTAGGTAGGTAGGTAGGTAGGTATGTATGTATGTATGTGTCTGTGTATATGTATATATGTATCACCCTACGCCCTAAACCCCTGAACCCCAAGTCCTAAACCCTTGTAGAACCCTTATAGATCTCTTAATGGAATCCGTCCCGCCTGTCCTGGAGCTCATTGACAGCAGCCTCGAGGTGTAACGCCTCCTTCGGCCGGGTGGCTGGGTTTCGAGTCGCCATTTTAGGGCTTAGTTTTAGGGGAAAAGGTTTAGGGTTTAGGGTTTGAAGTTTAGGGTTTAGGGTTTGAGGTTTGGGAGGTTTACGGTTTAGGGTTTGAGGTTTAGGGTTTAGGGTTCATGGTTCAGTGGTTTTGAAGGCTTTAGGGTTTTGAGGTCTGTGTAGGGTTGAGAGTTTAGGGTTTCGGGTGCGTAAGGCCGTCCGGGCCTCGTCCCGCTCTCCGCCCGATGTCGGACTGGCAGCTAGCTGCCTGTGTCCCGTCGCACGGAAGGGTTTAGGGTTTAGGGCTCGGTGTGGGGTTGATAGAGATTGGGGGGGGGGACCCTCTGAAACCCCAACCTCTCACACTGCCAGCTGCTCCGTTATACTTCAGCTTCTCAGCCTACACGCCGAATTACAATGAATTCCTCAGGCTAAGACAGGGGACTTTAATAATTGAAACAGAGTTGTGGAGGATCTTACAGTATGCAGCAACATGGAATAAAGATCCTGACCTTTGAAGTAAGCAGGGAGAAAAAGTATAACATTGTAGTTCATAATGTAATGGCTCCTTTAAGGAGCACGTCCCACAAAATACGAAAGTAAGGTACTCCAAAACCTAATAACTATTATCGTAATCTTCATCTTCTTTTTCACCATCATCATGGGGAGGATTCAACAATAGTATTACTAGCTCTTCCCACCACTATAAAAAAACACGAGTAAAGATTCTAGCATCCCTTGCTCCGTGAACCTAAACCCTAAACCCTAAACCCCTAAACCCCTAAACCCCTAAACCCCTAAACCCTAAACCCTAAACCTCTCAACCCTAAACCCTAAACCATTCCTCTCCTACCTGGAGGGCCCAAGTCTGAACCCAAAGATGCTTTAGGCGGCTTGTACTAGTAACTCGAATAGGAGTTCGGATGCATGTTTTGGTATAGTTAGTACTGAACCTTCGAAGAGACAAGAACGGCATCTCTCAGGACGGCTGTCGGGGTTTGCGGTCTAGGCTTTAGGGTTAAGAACTTGGGAGGGAAGGCGTCATGGAACTTCGCCCAGCCTGTGAACGGCTAGTATCCTCTAGAACTGATGCTTCGTCAAAATCGACGTAACTCTGAAAACCATTACATCAAGCCCCTGTATGCCCTATAAACCCTTCTAAACCTCGTAGAAACCCTTACCCCCCAAAATACCCACTATATAGGGTACTAGAGCCCCAAGGGGCCCTATAGAGTAGCTACCTGGAGGGTTGGGGAAACCCTTTGAAACCCTAGTCGTTGAGAAACCTTGGGTTCTTTCCTTCTGTACATTGGAACCCTAGAGACTTTGTGGCTCAGGGGTTTAGGGTCGAGGGTTTGGGGTTTAGGGGTTTAGGATTGAGGGGTTTATGGGTTTAGGGTTTAGAACTTAGGATTTAGAGGTTTAGGGTTTTAGGGTTTAGAGATTGGAGATCCGCAAGTCGCAACAAACACCAAGGCCCCCTCTGCGTAACAGCATCCCTCAAGCACCATGTCGGTTTAGGGTTTAGGGTTTAGGGCTTAGGTTTTAGGGTTTAGGGTATAGGGTTTAGGGTTAAAGGCCCTCACCTGTAAATATTCCATAAGCAGACTACAAAGAGCTAGACAAGCTCCAAAGCGAAATCTGCAAACCGAGGCCAGCAACCGTAAAGAAAACCTGGACCCAAAAAGCCTCAAATCCGCCCTAGACCATAAGCCCTAAACCCCAAATCCCAAACGCCCTACTTGCGACCCAGGTCGCTCATTGAAACTCGCAGCAGTCGCCACTGCCTCGAGCTCATGTACCCTCTTGACCGGGGCTCCTTTATAATAAGAGTGCAATTCTTGAGAGGGTTCTTTCCTTTGTTCTTGCTGCGGAACTATCATCATAGAGGATTCTGTGATATCAGGGCCTAAGGTACTTGGAACAGGGTGTTTGAGGCATACCAAAGTATAAACACAAAACTGCAAAGAGACTAAACCCTAAAACACAATAAACCCTAAACACTAAACCCTAAACCCTAAATCCGAACCCCTAAACCGTAAGCCCTAAACCCTAAAGCACCCTAAACCCTAAGCCGCTTCCCAACCACTCCGACTTCCAGGTCACGAGGCCTCGGAGGCGAAAACACCTAGAGCCTCACACGGTTGAGGGTTTAGGGTTTAAGGGTTTAGGGTTTAGGGTTTAGGGTTTAGGGTTTAGGGTTTAGGGTTTAGGGTTGAGGGTTGAGGGTTTAGGGCTCAGGTTTGCTTAGAGGCCCAGGGGACTTAGTAAGTGGGTTAGAAGTAGAGTTATAAGTACTCTAAATGGAGTTACCCCAACTATAACCCTGCTTATAACCGACTCACTAAGTCCCCTGGGCCTCCAAGTAGGGTTTTCAAGGGTTAGGGTTTTGGGCTTGGGATTCTATGTCAGGGTTGAGGGTTTCGAACTTTGGGATTTCGCGATAGCTTTTATCAAAGATCCTGACGGCCAAGAACAACAATAAGATCTAACCAAAACCCTTCATCCTAAACCTGTTATCCCCGAGACCTCCAAACCCCAAAGACCAAATCACCAAACCACCCTACATGCCTAAAACCTCTAAACCCTAAACCCTAAACAACTAACGCCCACCTCTTCTGCTTTTCGCAACGCCGAGGCCTCGTCTTGTAAGGTCTTGTTCTTTCAAGGACAGAGTAACAAGACAAGTCTACATCGTATGGTTACATATGCATATGTGTGTACATACATACATAGATATGTGTGTATATTATATATATATATATATATATGTTGCCCCTCTCCATGGATCTACATTTCTGGCCCTTTGTGCGTGCAGCTTGTCTGCTAGGCCGTGGGTGAGGGTATAGGTTTTGGGAAGCCTTCGCAAGCTTTAATTGAAGATGCGAAAGCCAAGCAAAAGAAACAACAGGTACTCGCAGCTTGTCTTCAAAAACGCTGTGTTGTCCCAAAACAAATCTGTCTTGCAAAAGTGCTGTACTGTCCGAAAAAACAAAAAACAATTGGCTCCAATCTTGGAGGCTACCTCCCCAGGCCTCCAAAAAGACGGGTTCTTTGAGACAGTACAGGACTGTTGCAAGGAAACTAAAAAAACGCTGCACGTACTGTCAAAACTTGTTTTTGTTTGCAAATGTGCTGTTTTGCGCACAAGAGACCCAAAAACAATATTTTCCAGTCTTGGAGGCTAGCTCCCCAGGCCTCCAGATATAACTTGTTTTCTGGGAGAGTACAGCAGTTTCGCAAAAATGATTTTTGGGAACATTACAACACTTTTGCAACAAAAACGCTGTACTGTCCCAACAAAACTTACGTTTGTTTCCAAAAATGCTGTACTGTCCCAAAAAATCAAAGAAACCAACGGAAACCTTGCCCCACCAGGTCCCAGGTCCCAGGACCTGAAAAGACTGTTTTTGTCTTGTTTTCTTCGTTTTCTGTTGTGACAGTACAGCAGTTTTGCAAGAAGACTAGCTGTTGCTAGCTGAGGTGCTGCACTGTCCCAAACAAAATAGTCTTTTGGGAGGCTTCCACAGAGAATTGGCCGCGCGGCGCCCGCGCTGTGCAGAATGTCTTGGGTAACGGTAGATCCTTGGGGCGGGTAGCATTTATATATATATATATACACACACACTTATTTACTTATTTATTTACATGTGTGTACGGATATTCATACATGTATGTGTGTGTATGTATACATTATGTATCTACACGTGCCTGTGTCAGTGTCTGCATCTGTGTCTGTGCATGTGTCTGCATGTAGGTATGTATGTATGCATAAATCCGTTAAACTTCCCTCCGTTCTGTTCAATACCCTCTTCTACTCGGCTCTTGTCTGCTCTGTTCTAGTCTCTTCTCCATAGTGTTGCACTGTAGTTTGCTGTTTTCTACTATATTGTACTCTATAGCACAGTACTACACTGTGGTATGTTCTGAAACGTTGCGCATGGTTGTACTATGGCATTTGGATGTTGTAGCATGTTACACTGTTTTACATTATGCTTTATTATACTGCGTTTGCGTCAGGTTATGGCATACGTATCAGAACATTATTTCAATACGTGGTGTTGTTTTTATCATTTTACCATGTCTGCTATACCATGCTGTACTTTAATATACCATGCTGTACTTTATTTTTGCATTACTATACTTACTTTACAACACTACACGAAAATATACTGTACTATATACTGTAGTATACACAATGCTGTACACTGCCCAGTGCACTATACACTATACATCACCATACTTTACGCTGTACTACAAATTTCACTACATACACTCTATATTTATATATATATATACACACGAAACTGTACACTGTACTGTGCAATGTACTATGCACCATACGGTACAATATTGTACTATTACTATACCACTATACTGCACTATATTATACTTTACTACTAGACCATGGACCATACTATACTATACTGTACTATACTACACTACA
Source organism: Symbiodinium sp. CCMP2456 (assembly GCA_905221635.1). Taxonomy (NCBI): domain Eukaryota; class Dinophyceae; order Suessiales; family Symbiodiniaceae; genus Symbiodinium; species Symbiodinium sp. CCMP2456. The sequence goes on from CAJNDV010000876.1 coordinate 9,556, forward strand.
CTACTATATTTTACTATACTGCACTATATACTTGGTATAGTAGTATTACTACAGTATACACTATGCTATACACTGTCGTGTGCACGATACTATACACTAGCTGGCTGTACGATACGTTACACCACACCCTATGTACATATATACACATATATACATTCTGCACAGAACTGTACGCTGTACTACACCATCCAATATGCGCTATACGAAACAATACTATACTATACTATAAAACTACTAAGATGTACTATAGTCTACTTTACTACTATACTATCCCATGCTATACTGGACTTTACCATACTGTACTGTACTACCCTACACTACACTATACTATATTTTACTATACTATACTTCACTATACTATACTATACGTTACTATACTATACGGTACTATGCGACTTCACTATACTACACTACACCATGTCACCATGTTGTTCTGCAGTATACTACACTTCACTACACTATACTATACTACACCATACTATACTAGTCTGTATTGAACTAGACTTTACCAAGCCATCCATACTGTACTCTACCACACTATATTACACTTTACTATCGTATATCGTCCCATGCTATACCATACTATGCCCTCCAACGCTAAACTCTGCTCTACTAACCATGCTATACATTATGCAATATTGAGGGCTTCATTCTGCTGCTGTATTTGCAATCTGATATATACTCTCAGACTTTAAAGGCCGGGGTCAGTTTTACATTCTCTGTGTTATTTTCTATACTATGTGTAGAACAACCTTGTGCCTACATAACTTACATTTCATATGTATATTCAGAGCACTCGGAACATCGGCATGGCAGGACAAAAAAGCCGCATCCTGTGCTCGGGATTGCAGAAACAGTCTTAAAGGCGTGGGCCCACTTGCGAATTGCAAGTGGCACAGCCTGCACAGCTTCTCGTGTTTGCCACTTTGTCGAACACAAACAAAAAAGATTCAGACTTGGCAAAACTTGCGCATGTGCTTCCCTGTCTATCGAGAGCAGTTCGGTTGCTAGCTGGCTGCCGTGGATTTGGGAATGAGTTTCACAGAACATATTCCTTAAGATCAGGGCCCGTAAGTCACCCTAGACCCTCAAAGCTCCTTATCGTGAGGACCCTCGAAATAAGGTAACCCTTGTTTTAACAACCCCCCTAACCCTTGTAGTACCTTTGAACTTTAAACGTACCCTTCAAGAATAAATGCCGTAACAGCCCTTGCAGTTTCAAGGCACCATCCAAGGACCCCAAGCCGTAAGTAAACTACCCCGAACCCCTGAAGCCCACACGCTCTAAAGCCCTAAAACCTTAAACCCTAAAACCTTTAAACCCCTAAACCCCAAACCGAAATCCCTAAACCCATTAGACCTTACACCCTAAACTCTAAACCCAAGCTCCGAAATGCCGTCGGTGCGGCACGGCGGAGCTCCACGCTCTGCATCAAAGAAGTCAAAGCCTGCACAAGGCGGTTCGGGCTTAGGGTGTAGGCGGCTTAGGGTTTAGGGTTTAGGGTTCCTTAAAGGGGATCTTTATAAGGGAGTTTCCGAAAATTAGGGGTACCTTATTTTGGGGTCCTTATAAAAAGGATCCTATTATTTGGGGTACTATATTAGGGTCCCCTATTTGCGGAAACCCCCATAAGGGTTGCTATAAGGATACTATCCAGGGTTCTATAGAGTTGTAGAGACGGCATGGTCCGGGTTCCGAGTTTACGGTTTGGGGATTAGGATTTGGGGTGTACCTACAGTCTCCATTGTAGTTCCTTTTGGGGGGTTATCTTATAGGACCCTAAATGTAAAATCTTTTAAACCAAAAAAAGGAACGACAATGAAGACTATAAGTAGTCTTTCGAAGTTATGGGGTTCGGAGATGGGCTCAGGAGTTTAGGATCTAGGGGTTCGAGATTTTCGGGGACGTAGAACTTGTCACAACATTATGTATGAACCCTACACCCTGAACATTGGGGAAGAGTTTGGGACTTAAGGGGTTCAAACCAAGATCGAAATGTGGCCTGGGTTTTGTTCTTGAAGCCGTTGCGAAAGCCTGAAGGCCCCAATAATAAGAAGAGGTAACAACTTTCTCGCACTTCAGACGTCCGACCTTCATGCTTTAAGGGGTCGGGTTTCCGAAGGGTTCATGGTTTAGGGTTTAGGTTTAGGTATAACCTAAAGGGGTTGAGGGTTTTCGAAGGGTTCGGTTCTGAAGCCGTTTAGGGCTTTCCGAACTCAGGCTTTATTACAGAAACATCGTCTCATCCATTCCCTGTCGTTTCTTGCCCAAGCCTCTGTGCATGAAGGGCTTCACTGGCTTACGACACCATCTGATCTGAAGAAGACCTGACCCTACATCCCTCAGCCCCTGAATCTATACTCAACTTGGACCCCTTGCAAAAATAGACTTAGCTCTTGCTTGAGAGTTATGGGAACTCAAAATTAAGAACTATTCCTAAGTACCCCTAAGAAATGTAGAACCAGCAACCCCAAAGCCATACATCCTCGCCTTCGGTAGCGCATACCCTGAATTAATTAGATTTGGGTTTGGGGCTCCTGTATAATATAAATAGAATGAGGAACCCAAGGAATAATATGAGTAGTTGCTTATGCAGATATAGTGCTCCATACATCCCCAAACCAAGGCCCCACAGGCACTCTGATCGGCCTCTTGTCGCAGATGCAGAGATTCGAGGCACCTCTCTGAGACAGGCCATGAGCTTCGGGTGACGATGGAGGGGTTTGGGATTCAGCATTCAGCAGTTTCGGGTTTAATCTCGGGGCCTTGATAATTAGAATAGGGTCTTGATGTATATTATACTGAAAGTTGTAATAAGGAGCCCCCAACATAGTAGAGGTAATGATTAAAGCCCCTGTGTTAGGCTCAGGGTTGTTTGCTGGCACAGCTAAACCCCACAAAGCCTCCAACACTGCGGGGCTAAGGGTAAAATGTGGGGGGTTCCGAAACTAGGGGACCCCAATATAGTACCCTATATAGTAGGACCCTGTTTATAAGGACCCAAAAATAAGGGACCCTAATTTTTGGAAACTCCCATGTGCCTCTGACCGCTCGCCGCCGCTCGGAGCCCAGCCACCAGCGCAGCCAAAGATGCGGTGGGCCTTCTTTTGCAGCTCTGATCGAGAAAGTGTGGTACTTTACCCAAAAGACTAACAGCCCGGCCTCCACAGTTCAAAGTTTAGAGTTTAGGGTAGCAAGGGATGACAACCCATGTTGGCTTGAAGCGATTGACCATGCACCTTGTTGAAAGGTAAGAACTATAAAGGTACAACGTAATATCGGTGCCTTAGTCAAACCGAAGGGGTTTTGGGAGACAGTACAGTCCAGTATAATTGAAACTGGGGGAGCTGCCGAGGGGGGGGGGGGGGGGGCNNGGGGGGGGGGGGGTGCATACTACAACTAATCAATTCCGATTTTTGCGGTCAAGAGACGCTTCGGACTCCTTCTGATGCCGGTCGGCTAGCACCTTCTCTGCCAATGCCTCAGCTCCGTCAGATGTTAGCTTCCACACGTGCATTCAAAAAACTTCATCGTCTTACCGTTACCGTTGCCGCAGTCTCCGTTTTGCCAAACATGGGTCCATCTTCATTCTTGGTGATTCTTCTCAACATGAAGTCTCTTGCCCTGCCTGTAACATGAAGTGCTGGTACTTGGTGGCAAATGATGCGCCGGCACAGAACCTTCAAATGCAGCTGGGTTATCCCAATGTCGATACCTGGTTCCATCTCAGACAGCACTAGGTGAAACATGGGTACTGTGATTAAAAAACAACCTTGAATGTGTTTATGTACATGTACGTATGTATGTATGTATGTATGTATGTATGTACGTATGTGTGTATGTATGTACGTATGTACGTACGTATGTATGTACGTATGCATATACGTATGTATGCATGCATGAATGTATGAATGTATGAATGTATGAATGTATGAATGTGTGAATGTATGAATGAATGAATGAATGAATGAATGAAATGGATGGATGGATGCATAGAAGAATGGATGAAATATAGTGCATGAATGAACGAATGAATGAATGAATGCAGGGATGGAGGAATGAAGGAATAAAGGAATGCAGGAATGAACGAATGAACGCATGAATGAATGAATGAATGAATGAATGAATGAATGAATGAATGAATGAATGAATGAATGAAACGAATGAATGAATGGATGAATGGATGCATGAATGAATGAATGAATGAATGAATGAATGAATGAATGAATGAATGCATCAATGAATCAAAGAATGCATGCATGCGCGCTTGCGTGAATGCATGAATTAATGAATGAATAAGTGAACGCATGACTGTGGGAAGAAGAAAGGCCGGAAGAAGCGAAGGAATGAAGGAATGATTGATTGATTGATTGATTGGCTGATTGATTGATTGATTGATTGATTGATTGATTGATTGATTGATTGATGGATTGATTGATTGATTGATTGATTGATTGACTGTACGTATGTATGTATGTATGTATGTATGTATGTATGTATGTGTGTATGTCTGTATGTATGTCAAGTATGCATGTGCATGCATGTGTTTATATACATATAGGTTTATATGCATACGTACATATCCATATAACACACAGTATTATTGGTATCTCTCTACCACGTCGTAGCATCATCTTTTAGTGCATAGCTGTTACTAACACTTCATTCCGCCACAAGAGTCAAAAGGAACAGCATCCAGTGCTAATCACACTAGACCCGGCCTAAACCCTAACACCCTAATTCCTTAAACCCTAAGCCCTAAAACCCTAAACCTTCTTGCAGGGGTTGCTCCACCAGGAACCCACATTCCCAAGCTCTGAGGCAAAACCGTCAGCTTTGTGTCCACGGAGTAACTCGAGGACTCCAGTTCCAGGAACGACTTGACCACAGAACCCCATCACTAAAGTGAGACCGTGAGTCCAAAGACCTGACTGAGAAATCTCAACTGCTAGACCCAAGACTTCGTATGTCAGCCACGAGAGCAAATTCGGGATTGTTGTCTTTATGGGGGTTCAGATATACATATATATATATAGGGAATGGGAATATAGGCTCGGATACGAACACGGATCCAAATGCGATCATAATATGGTGTTGATACACGTGACAATACACTTGACACTTCGGTTGGGAATATGCACTTCGCCGCTACGAATACATTTCGGATACGAACTTGCTGACTTAATGAATATTTCGGATGCGATTCTAATAGCAATGAGGATACAACTATACTGAACTTAGACCCCTAGCAACAATTATAATTTTAGCTGCTTCTTAGGGTTTATAGTAACCAAAGATTAAAAATTATTTCTAAGTACCCCTAAGACAACAACAGGGGGGATTCCCACCACACTCCGACCCAGTTGCGACGCCCGCCCATCCAAACCCCCCTCCCCGGTGACGCTGTTCTGACCCAATCCCGATGCCTATTCCGACTCATCCGGAATAGACCCCGATTCGTGGAAAAGGGAGCAGGGGTTCCAAGTGCCAGGGATCGGAAAAAGCACCCGGCGGTGCAACTGGGTTCGCAATCTGGAGTCTGATCGTCTCCCAAGGCCGTGCAAACCGTAAGGAGAAATTCCAGGCGGAAAAAACCCTTCCCAGGCAATAAACGAACTCTTGGTCCTACCTGTAGTCTCCATTGTAGTTCCCTTTTGGGGATACCTTCTAAAATCCTTAATATATAATTGGTTAAACCAAAAAAAGGAACTACAATGGAGACTATAGGTAGACTCTACCCGTCGGGCTTACCTCTGTAGGTGTCATAACCTCGATGCCGACTCCGCCTATCCTTCTGGGCTCAGGTGGTATAGGGGTGACTTCGGGTTTGCACCGAGCCCTTTCTGGAACTCGAAAAACGGCTTAGTGCCCAACCAAAATCCTAATCAAGGAACGAACCCCCTTTTTCCGGTACCCTAAACCCTAAACCCTAAACCCTAACAGACCAAGGGGCAAGTGCGCCGCGCTCCTTATCCAGGTCTGCATCTCTGGCAAGGGCGGCGGACATAGCCTCCACTTCCTGCAACGTGAACCCCAGATTTTCCTAAATGGGGATTTCAGAAAACTAGGGTACCTTACTTAGAGTCCTTATAATAAGGGTCCTACTATTTAGGGTACTATAATAAGGTCCCCTATTTTCGGAAACCCCCCAAACATTGGGATCCCTACTCCAAGCTTTTATTAAGCAAAGGGGGGTATGAATCAGGGGTCTACAGTATTCTCCTGGCGTGTCCTTGGTGTTTGGGTTTTCCTGGAAGAATGCTTCGCTGCTTCGACTCAAACTCAAACCCTCCTAGTGCTCAGGATGGTTTAGGGATGTTTAGGGTTCACGGTCTTGGTTTAGGGTTTAGGGTTT
>CAJNDV010000877.1:0-16246 GCA_905221635.1 Symbiodinium sp. CCMP2456
TGCGCACTCCTTTTGTGTCCAGTGCGCACTCCTCGAATCTGCATCCACTTCCAAAACCTGCACACATGCACGCCTTACGGCACGGCTTACGGAGGGTTCAAGGGTTCGAGGGTTTCCGGCTGTAGGGTTTAGGTGCTGATGGGAAGAACCTTGTGCAGCTCCCGTGATGCCAGTATGCGAAGCCATGGGAAGCATGAAACGAATTGAGAACGTCTTTTGCCGGCGCACACATCAAACTGGGCGGTTGCCTTTTGTGTTTGTAGTGCTGAATCGTGACCTTCCGGGGCTTCTGTGCTTAGCACTAGATCATGCCTTCCAGAACGCCTAATTTGGGCCATCAGGCCTGAGCATGCATGCAGCTGTCAAACGAAGGCACCTGTGCAGCAGTGTAGTTTCATCACTCCTCCTTGAGCGACAATATCATTGGAGATCACACTCCAATTCCGTAGCTGCATCAGTGTTCATCCGGTCCTTCGTTCGCGAAGGGACCTGCCTCCATTTTGTTGACAGCAAGCACAAAGTCGAAGTGCTCTTGGTCGGGTGTTTCTCAAGCCCCAACATCCCTCAACCGTATGAAAGGTGTCACCATGGGGACTGACATAGACTGGTCCGGGGTGCCACTCACGAACAGGCACCGGAACATCCCGGTCAAGGTACTCGATGATGGGGACATAGTCCTCGTTGATGATCGTTTGAGTAGCCGTAGTAGTGGTTTGCGGTCGTAGCAAACCCTGCGCACCTTGGTTTGGTGACGAACCCAACCTTGTCCTATCTTGCCTCGTAGATGAAATGCTCGCTGCTGTAGGACGTTGTAGCTGCGGTGGACTCCTGGAAGTTGTCGTCCGCGGTGTAGGGGTAGGTCTGGCGGGAGGAGTCACGCCTCCTTGCTCATCCAATCCTTGAATCTGAGCTTCTAGTTCACGCTGTACTACTTCACGAAGTCTCCTCGCCCGCCTCCCAGCCCGAGTGCTCTCGGGCGCTGCGCAGCACCGATCAACACAGAGCCACACAAACTCCCACATTGCCACAACTGCAACCCCAACCAACGCCAGGATCACGTAGAGCTCGAGTGATGTTGTGTCCAAGGCCAGTGGGTCCTGCTGGTCCTGCGCTCTAGCAGACTGAATCATTGTGCACAGTATCATAGCCTTCAACAAGGTTGCCGCAGCTCCATCCGCAATGCGCCCGATTCCCCATAGCGTAACCAATTCCTCAAGCCTCTGGCGAGGGAAGGCCTTCGTAAGGAGATCCGCCAGCTGGTGCTGGCCCCTGACATACTTGAGAACCACCTTCTCGGTTTGAACCTGCTCCCTTATGAAGGCTGCTCGTACTCGGAGATGCCTTGTACGCCACGAAGTAGATCCTGTAGGTCTCGCTATGGCAATCGTCGACTGATTGTCGATTGCCAAAGTAATCACCAACTCCTTGCCCATGAGCTCCTCAATAACCGCACCCAGGGACATAGCCATCTTCAGCCCCTCGATGGCGGCTGTAAGTTCACTTTCCGCTGTCGAAAGGCACACATAGGGAGTCCTTGTAGCTCGCCATGATAAAGGAGCTCCTCTCCAGGTGATCAGGACACCTGAATGTGACCTTCTCCCCTCCGGCGCGTAGGAGCTGTCTGTAAAGGTGACATACTCGTCGTTCTGGGGAACGATGGCCAGGGCATAGTCCTGGGTGTGCTGCAGGTAAGACAGCAGCTTAGTACCAACCACGATGCACCGTGGGGCAGCCCGACTTATCAACGCTCCCATCGCATTCACGGTGAAGCTGATATCAGGTCGGGTGCGCTGCGCCAACCATAGTAGCTCACCGCATAAACGCTGAGCCTGTTTCACCTCTCCTTCATCCCCTTTTGGTTCATCTTCTTCAGCCTCAAACGTTACCAAGTGCTTGGGGGCTTGAATCGGAGAAGTAGCGGTCTCTGGTACATCATGGGCCCGGAGGATCTCCTTGATGTAGGGCTGCTGGTGGAGGTAGTAGCGGTCGTGCTCGTCATTGGTGAGAATCTCACACCCCAAGAACCTTATCCCATGGGTAGATGAGAGCATTTCCAAATCCGTAGTCTTCCAAGTCTCGCTCAGCTTACGGGCAACGGCTCGGATCAAGCTCAACCTTCCACATAGGAGAATGTCGTCGACATAGATGAGCACCAATGCTCCAGGTGAGCCTTCTGGGGCACCCACTTCAACGAGAGCCCACATGTTTGGCTCCGCGTCGCCCTGCTTCAGCAGCCACTGCATCCCTTCAACATCAAACCTCATGGCAGCAATCGTGCGGTCTCTAAACTCGGACCACAGCTTGGGGCTCTGACGAAGTCCATACATGCCGTGGGTGAGTATCCACCTTTCATCCTCAGTGGCTAGCCCGAGCTTCACCAAGACAGATGGAGGGTGGATGACGTAGGTCGTCTCATTCGGGCCTTCCGGTAGAGGGGTCAGCATAAACGCCCCAGCAATATCCAACAAAGCAGTGAGCCATCTCTGCCATGCTGAATACGTCAAGCAGCTCCTCAAACTCTCGGCCGCCGCACCCGATGCGAAGATATCGGCCTGGTCCGGAGATGCATAATTTCCACAGCAAACAATACGAGACTTCCTCTTGCAATACTGTGTCTCTCCCTCGTTAGTGGCGTCGTTGGCTGGTGGCTTGAGCGTGTACACCAGCTTAGCCGGGAGCTCCTGAACCTTATGGGTGGCCTTCAGGGCATTGACCTCCCTCACGGTTGTTCTTCTAAAACCCTTCTCAACAACACCAAGCTCCTTCTGGATGGAAGGTCTCCACCTTTCCAGGAATTGTCGCACTTCTTGTGGGCTAACATTATGGGTGTGGCGCAAAGGGGTGCCGCTGCTGATGAGCTCATCGATAATGCCCTCAACATTGGAGGTGTACTCCGGCTCCATCTTAGCAACCCTTGGACTCATACATCCATCTTCGCCGCACCATTCTTCCACACACTGTGCAACATCATTCTGATACACCGCATCGGACTCAAAGCCCAACACACACTGCGAAGTTCTCCAAAGCAAGTCCGCTTCACTCACTGGGCCTTCTGAGTCACAAAGCTTCCGAAGCCCGCGAACAGTGTTTACATCTGGGTTCTCCTCCTCAACGTAGATCCCCCATTCTCCACAAACTTCATCATTGCCATAGACGGTGGCCTGCTTCACATCGTAGAGGGGTGAGCGAACTCCATCCAACTCATCCCAACTTTGCGGAAAGAAGGTAGCTTTGAGCATCGGTCTGGTTTCCAATGCCCCGTCATCAATTGGATCCGGAGGGTCTGGGAGAGGAAATCCACTGCTCTCCAAGTAGGACTTATCGGCCTCAGACAGCCGATGCACACCATGTGGGGTGTAGGCAGACAAGAACCATTTTTCACCACTGTCCTTCAAGTAGGCGTGTCTCAACCGTGGATTGAATGATGCCGGGGTACTTTTAATATCGACTAAACAGCCTTCATGGATCACACCATCATCAGACATCCACTGATGATCTGCCGGCCGCTCGCCTCCCTGAACTCCACGTTCACGTTCATCATCCTGTACCCACAGCCCAGAGTATTCTTCACATTTAATTTCCATGACATAGTTCCTGGAACCCTTCTGGTTGTGAACATCACGGTGCAAAGGTACTTCGGCTGCATGCTGAAGTGCAATGGTAGTCCACGTATGATCGCCTTCGCCTTGCGTCTCCTTCAGCCTTTTGCTCAGAAACTTGTTGAAGTACAAGGCCGTCCATCGTAACTCCTTGCCATAATTCGTGACTCCAAAGGTGCCACCGTGCACGTAGGCCCCCAACAACAGTCCTCTACCATTCTTGGCGCGGGGCACCCTAAGATTTCCACAGCCGTATCCAATCTTGTCCAAGAGTGCTGCACAGCCTCCTGCGGTCGGGATGCCAGCCTCGAGCATCTTCGCCGCCAGCACCTCGATCTCGTAGATTTCCGTAGGACGTAGTATACGGACCTGTGGTTCATCCGAATCTTCGTTTGTAGTAGAGGAAGTCCCCAAGTCCACCTCCGTCGGCGACACATAGTCCGGGAAGTAGGGTTGAAGTTGTCGAACCGCTGGGCCTTTCTTGCGCGTTCTCACCTTAGGAACCGGTAATAGTTCTGGATCATCCACTTCACTCGGTGGGCTTGACGGTGGTGGTAGAGGAGGTTCTACACTGGCTTCAGGTTCAACTATAATCGTAGGCGCAACCTGGTCAAGTGGGGGTGGGTCCGCCGCTACCCTCACATGAGTTGTAGTCAAGAAGGTTCCTGAAGGCTTCAAGATCACATGTCCTCCTCTGACATCGGTTGACGGGCCCAAATATTTACCCTGTAGCCAATGGGGGGTAAAGCTCTCCGCGTCGCCCGTCTTGTACTTCTTAATCTTCACGTACACCTTCGCGCCATAAGCTACGGGAGTGGGATCCCGAATGCCCAGCTTGCTACATCGCTGCTGAACTGCAGCAGTTTGTATCGCCGTGGGCCAATGTACTCGTGGAAGTTGCCCTGCATCTAACAGCGTCCGGGCACGGCGCTTCAAGTATCTTACTCCTGCCTCAGCAACTCCATTTTCGGCCGGCTCAGATCCCGTAGACGTAGTCCTCAGGATTCCCTGGCCAGCCAGCCATCTCTTTACCAAATTTCCGCGGAATTCTCCTCCACGATCTGAGTGAACTCTCACCACCGGGTACCCGAGGGATTTGATCTCCGTGACCATCTGCTGCAGGGCAGGTAAGGTATACACAGCTTTCTTGCCATTCACTGGAGCACAGAAGTATATGGTCTCCGTCTTTAGAGGCTCCTTGAACGTTGCCTTCAGCTTCTCCCATTCCTCCTGCTCCTTCTGCTGCTCCTCCACACTGTAGTCGGGGATCTCCTCCTCGAACTCATCACGAGGTTCTACCTCATCATCGGACAGCTCCTCCTCATCATCCGGATCACCACCATGCGGAAGAGGATGTCCTCGTAACTCATCATCTCGTCCAATCCCTCCTTCAAGCACCGGAAGCCTAAACGCTCCCACAAGGAAGAACCGGAAGTGCTTGCCATCCGGTGACAGACCGTGGCCCTTGATGGGGCCTGCTATATCAAGTGATAACGTATAGGCCGAGGGATGCATCGTAGCTCGGCGCTGCCTGCCCGTCGCGGCATTCCTCACGCACACCGAACAATCCCGTCTATACGGGGTGTGGTTCTTCATCACGTGCAGCCTCCAAGCTGCATCTGAGTCCAACTTTGCCAAGCGGGCCACGCGCTCGCCGGTAAACCTTTGAATCGCCACATCCACCAGGCCCATTTCACTCATGTATCCAACAGAGTCCTTGTTGTTGCTCCACAGAGTAGCAACAGTGAGTGATGCATTCCGCTCCGGGGCCGCCAAAGCCCCAGCGTCCTCAACGTACAAGCGGACAACATCTCCTCCTCGGGAGGCTCTTCCTGCAGAGGATAAAGCATGCAACCAATGCACGCGGGTCCGGTGTGGACCGGCTGAGAGCTGGTCCAGTGGCTTTGGAGTGGCATCTCGAGCCACAACCGTACTTACTCGGCCTTGAACAGCCGCCCACCAAACAACTCTCCAAACATCCTCAAAGTCATTCTCGGCCAGTAGAGTGTTCACATTGACATACACAGCCTCCCCTGAATAGGCCAAGTGACGAAGATCATCCCGTCGACGCTCCACCGCCGGAGGGTCCCATCGTACAATCCAAGACGGTGCCCTCAACAATCTCTTCCTCGCTCTGCGGTTCAAGGTGAGAGCCTTCATGAGCTCCCAAATCCCTTGCCGAGGCTGTCGTATCACTAAGTGGCTATTCAGAGTGTCCTTGTAGTCGAAGAACTCGGCCTTATCCACCGCCCGACGCCCTGCCTCGGTGCTCCCGTGCCTCACATACTCCATCAAGCTTGTCCACCAACTCTGCTTCACGTCATGGATGGCCTTCATCGTCGTAGTTGTAGAGTGACGTAGTTCGGGGAGCTGCTTAGCCTCAAGAAGGTTAATCAGCTTCGTGGCAGTGGCCTCGGGGAGCTCCGGCTATTCTGAGAGGGAGAACTTCACCGTCTCCTCCTACAAGCTCGCAGATTTTCTGGTTCCAGTGGAGGCGGTAGCCTAGGGTGGAGATAACTCGTCCCAGGGGGACGATGACTTGAGTTAAGCCATCGTCGGAAAGCAGCGTGCCATCTGACGTCTGTTTCATCTGGACGCTGGAATCTCCTGCAAGTTGAACCTGGACGTCCCGAGCTTCTTCCCATTCAGTGCTGCTACGGGGCCTCCTCAATATGTGCGTTGCTCCGGAATCTAGAAGGGCATCTCGGGATCGCGGGGTTGTAGTAGGGGAAGTTGAGGCAGTCCAGCTCCGTATTGCACTCAGAATGGGCTCCAGAAACTCCAAATTCCGAACCTCCTGCAAAACTCGTAGTACCTTCATCTGAACCTCTCCAACACCCTCAAAGTTCACCTTCCTGACCGCAGCCTCCGTAGGGGATGTAGTAGTTGACGTTGCGCCCGTGTCCGGATTAGCTCTGCCAGCTCCTTCCGGATGGCTCCAAAGCTTTGCTTTGGACATGATTAGATGCAAACGAGGTGATCGATATAGCAAACATCGCGTATGTATACGAGAGTTGGCGTATGTAGAATACGCTGGTTTGGATATTATATGAATGCTCGGGATCTCGAGATGCATGATGCGTTGATCATATGAACCACCGGCATGACAAGCAAGATGCCATGGAGTGCATCATGCATGCATGGAAGCATGACCATAGAACGGGCGCATGCCATTTTAAGTGGCAAAGCCAAACACGGAAGCATATATAGCCCAGAGTGCCCAGAGAGAACACGTCAAAAAGGGCATCTTGCTCGAACCATGCTGGCCAAAAAATTGCAGCCGTGCTTTTCCAACAGCAACCGTGTGACAAGAAGGCATTGTCTCTCATGCCGGGTTTAGCCCAAGAAGCGTCAACAAGGCAGGCTGGTGTGTTTAGGGTTAAGCCGACAAACGCCGACCCGGCAGGCTGGCGTATTTCGGGTCACAAGCCCGCACAAACGCCGACACGGCAGGCTGGCGTTGTTAGGGTTTATAATGCATAATGCAAGCGTCGACTCGACATACATATTTCAGCGGCAACGGTGCAATCAACACGTGTCACTTGCAGAACCCTTGCCTTTGCTTGTGCACTTGCACGGTTTAACCCGACAGACGCCGACGTGGCGGGCTGGCGTATTTAGGGTTAAACCGACAAACGCCGACGTGGCAGGCTGGCGTATTTAGGGTTAAATCCACAAACGCCGACGTGGCAGGCTGGCGTATTTAGGGTTAAACCCACAAACGCCGACGTGGCAGGCTGGCGTCTTTAGGGTTAAACCCACAAACGCCGACGTGTTTAACATGCAACCACCCACCCGGCAAGCAAGTACTATTATCGAGGCAGCGATCGATGCATGCAATGCTCATCACTTTCCTTGCCTCTGCTCATGCACTTGCGTCAATACATGTTTATCCCGACAAAAAACAAACGCCAACGTGGCGGGCTTGCGTATTTAGGGTTTAACGGACAAACGCCGATGTAGCAGGCTGGCGTATTTAGGGTTAAGCCGACAAGCGCCGACACGGCAGGCTGGCGTATTTAGGGTTAAGCCCACAAACGCCGACACGGCAGGCTGGCATTTTTAGGCTTGGATTGGCAAGCAACCCAAAAAATTATAAGGACTTATAAAGCCAAGGAAGAGAAAGCCTTGAGCCAAAGGGTGCAAAAAAAATCCTACAAAGTCTTTTGTTGAAAAAGCAATATCTATCTATATATATATATATATGTGTGTGTGTGTGTGTCTATGCCTGTGTTAATATATACACACATAATGCTCATTATATATACATGCACACATATCCACATACACACCTACATGCTTGCAAACGTACATGCGCAATTCCTGAGGGAAGAAGCACGAGGGTTCAGGTCACTAGTGCACGAACCTCATGACAATGCTTTCGGGCTTGAAGACCTCTACGATTGAGACTGTTACTAAGCTTGGGTAGTCGGGTAGTTGGGTCTTTGCACACAATTTGAAAGGCTTGTTTAGGTTACCCTCCTTCAGGTCTTGTCTGCTGATATAAAGCATCGTTCCCATAAGCCCTCCTTCTAACATGGAGTGCAGTAACTCTGGGTCTAGGGCCAATACCATCCTTCATCAGTGGTTGGGCTCGGCACAGAACTCTAGTGAAACGACTTTCGGGTATAGGGTACTATTGATGGCTTATGCACGAAAGCGGTAAGGGAACAATCGTCTAAAAAAATAAACTTCAAGCCCCTAACTCCTAACCCTCCTCTCATCACCTTCCCAAACAATCTTTCAGGTTTGCAATGATGACAATCGTAACGTAGTTCTGCTTTTGGTTGATGGAAGAACGACCCAGCAACGAAGAAAAACACAAAACCCTAAACCCCTAAACACAAAACCCCTGAACCCTAAACCCCTGCACCCTAAACCCAGAGTACTGGCAAGCCCGCAAAAGCCTTCTCTTTGACAACGGCGGCCTTTGGTGGCTGTGGCCGGAGGACTGCCCCGGGAGGGAAGCTTACTTGCATGCCTCCGCACTGTCCTTAAAGCGAATTGCTAAGAAGATCAACAATCGTTGAAAGAATCTCGTCATCATTTGTGCAGCATGGCAGTGAATGCCAATCTGTTTAATTTGACCGAGGTATGACTCGTCTTGGAAACACTGCATCAGCAGTCTCGGGTTCAATCGTGTACGCTTCACATCACGTGCCAAGTGATCCACTCCATGATGCTTCGGACGTAGTTTCCATCTGAAAACGTTGTTTTGAACACATCTCGCCGCTAAGCCTTGCCAGTGCAAGAGTCCTTTCATCAACAGGTCGTGGAATTTTGTTGCATGCTTTTGCGGGAGAATCAAGTCATGTTGGTCCAAGTACCACAGGCCACAGACCACGCTGAAAACACCACGCGCAGGCAGCACTGCGCGCGAGCACAGGAACCTGAATTTGGAGAGTAGCTTCAAAGAGTTTAAACATGTTTGAAAAGATATGCTTAGCCCAAAAAGCAGAGCACAAAGCAACCATTATGTTAATGTAAGCTGCAGAAAAGAGACGTCTGTGGCACTGGCTAGAGCAACAGCCTTTTGCGTTAAGAACCAAAGAATGATCTTCACATCTGCAGCTTTCCAAACGCTGCCCAGCTCGGCAAAGCTTTTGCCCCCATTTGCCAGACCTGTGTTCGATAATGTAAAGCACCTCCGTCGAATCGAGAGCCTCGGTTGCAGGAGAAATCATACCAAACGATGGTTCTATTTACGAACATACAACATATGACAGAACTTGAAACCATACCAACAGAAATGGCGAGACCCGTTCTTTCGACACACACGATGCATTTCCATGGACAACGCTCGAAGTTTTTCTTCCGGTGAACCCAGCCGGGGCTCCAAGCAATCATGTTCCAGAAACTCTGCCAGGAGGCTTGGAATCAGGTCTCGAAATATTCCAAGATAAAACATATGCATAGGATCGCGGAATGCTGTGCCAAGCGTCCAGCCATCGACTTGCGCCCAAGGAGATATTTCCGAGCACGTGCGGAGGTAGGTTTCGTGGGAAATGCATGTCAGTCGATGCACGGCCTCTGCTCGGAAGTCCCGATAGTTCATTTGTGGATTGGCCCTCGCAAAAGGCTGGCAGGCCATACAGGATTCACAGCAAAATGTGCATCGATAGTAGCGCTCCCAAAAAAAGTTGGCTTCGACCCTGGCTTTGGCATCGAATCTCATCGCGAAGTATGTGGCCCTGCTAAGGACGATCATGGCATGAATTTAAGTTACCGCTGTATAAATCTATATAACAAAATCCTATCTCGAAATCCCAAAACTCTAATGCTAAATCTTACAAGCTAACCTCCATCCAAGCCCCAGGGGTTGGCCTTTCATTCTGAAACGCAAAGATTTAGGATGGAATTCTTCTCCGTCCATCCCTTTGTCGGGAAACACTCCTTTCGCAGCGATTTTGAGACTCCAGGCGGCCAGCTTGGCCACACGGCGGTGAACCTCTGCAGCCACCTGAGAGAATTCCTAAAGTAAAAAAAGCCTGATAATCGTCAACTCCTCAATTGTGCAGCCGAAATACATCATCATCGTACATTGCAGAATGCGGAAGAACCACCATTGGAAATTTGATATCCCAAACCTTTGTTGATGATATTGCTGTAATGATTTCCATGGATGCAACAACAGACTTTCATACCACAATAAAATTCTATGCAGTTAAGAAACGTCGCCGGAAGCCAGGGCACTGGAGAAGCTCCACACCAAGTACTCAGAATTCGTGTAAAACTCTGCTCCGTCTACGTGGAATATGAATGGAATCGTACCTAAGTCCCACGACACCGAAACCTATTTAGTAGTTTCGCTATATAACAATATAAACAGGATGCCTTCTATATGATACGCAGTGCCGATAAGACTCATCCGATCTCCTCAGAAGTGGAGCTGGCGAAAAGTGGATGGTTTTTCCATTCCTCCAGCTGCTGGACGTGCGTCCAGAACTCACGGATTGCAGGGCGGTCTAAAGTTCCGGTCAAGGATTTCGAAACCTATCAGGGATGCCGAAAAACCACTGCAGAACGAAACTCCATGTGTGTTTCTACACTAGGGCTGCGCCTGCACGGCTCCCGCACATGCGATTGCATGCAGAACCTCGTGAGGTAGTAAGACTGGAATTTGGATTTCCTGCACATCTGTTGATGTGGGCACCTCGGAATCATCACTCGTTTTGAAAGACACAAACATGCTTTACTTGTAGATGCTGTTGCAACACGCATATAAGAAACTGAGTTCCACCACATTGACACGCATAGGGAACGTGTACATCTCTAGCTGTAGATTGTGCAGTCTTTTTAGCCACCGGTGAAGATCCCGTTCCTCGTTCTGGGGGCATGCACCATAGTTTCCAAGGGATGCAAAGAGACGGATAGCTTCTGTAGGCGTCGCAGAGTCTTGAAGTTGAGCTTGGGCAACAGTCGTAAGAGTGCGGATATGGGAGCGCCCAGACCCGATCATACCTGGGAAGCCATTCGTCATGAAACACTTAACCCCATAAGCCATTGACCCCATAAGCCAACTTCCCTAATGGCTTGCAAGCATCAGACCGTAGTTGGATTGCAGATCGGGGGTCTGCGGTGTTCTTAACTTCTGCGGAGGCACGTAAGAAACACTCAGCTTGATGACTATGCGGAAGCTCTTCATACCGTCTCTTTCGGGATGTCCTCTCTGGCCTTCCAACTTTCAGGGTCGCCTATGCTTCCGACTTTAGGCTTTACCTGTAGTCTCCATTGTAGTTCCTTTTTGGTGATAGCTTATAAAACCCTTAATATGTAATTGGTTAAACCAAAAAAAGGAACTACAATGGAGACTATAGGTAGGGTATAGGGTTTAGGGTTTGGGGGTTAGGGGTTTAAAGGTTTAGGGCTTAGGGCTTGGGGTTAAGGGTTTGGGGGGTTAGGGGTGGGTTTGAGGGTTTGAGGGTTTAAGGTGTAGAGAGTTAGAGGGTTAGGGGTTTAGGGGTATAAGGCTTTAGGGCTTAGGGTTTAAAGCTTTTTGGGGGTTAGGGGTTTAGGGCTTAGGGTTTTGGGGGTTAGGGGTTTAAGGGTCTAAGGGTGTAGGGCTTAGGGTTAGGAGGTTAAGGGTTTTAAAGGTTTAGGATTTCGGGTTTTGGGTCTCCAAAAGAGAGACGAACCTCGCAGGAGGCTCCGGAGTATGGCTGGCTGCTGTACCTGGCGGAGGCAAGAATCAAATGTTCACATATGATCACACTTTAGAGGTTATAATATAAGAATCGCATTTGATCGAACTCTTTCCTCAGCAGTTGCGAAGCATCACTCCATGGAAGGGGTACCAGATCTCTCAGAGACCGTGCACTCCATTGCAAAATCCTCGTGGCTTGCATTCTGTAGATTGGGCTGGGGCCCTTATGAAACGCCATAGCCTTAATGCTACATGTCATCATGATAGGAGCCAGCGAGGAAACAATGTCCCCAGGTCTTCTGCATATCTACACCCGGCATCTAATCCTCTCACAGCAAAACTCTCGCAACTCACAGCTTTAAAAGCCCTTACGATGCTGGCTGAGCAGGGCCCTGATCTCCCTTCTTCTCCGCATCCTTGTCGCCCTTCTTTGTTTTTTTCTTGCTCTTCAGGCCCTGGAGAAGGCCGCGCGCTGCAGCCTGGGAGGCATCCCAGGATGCGTAGGTCTGGGTATAGGGGTTAGGGTTCCGGGCATTGGGAGTTTAATAATATACGGTATAAGACCTTTGAAAGTTCTGGCTTTGGGTTCTTAGTTTGCTGAGATATGCTTCTGTTGAAGTCAGGAGCTGTGGGGTTTCGGACTTAGGGTTTAATGGTCGTTGTGGTTACGCTTTGCATAGGCATCAAATCTGGGATCGCAGGATTTTGGTTATAGGTTTTACATAGTGCTTTCGGGTCTGTAGCAGCGAATCTTTTTTGGGCTTAGGGTGTTAGGACGGTTCTGGGGCTTGTATCGCTGATGGAGCCGGAATAGCTTCTAGATTGTTGGGTTTGGGAGTAAGCTGCTATCATCTAGAAGTTTTGACTACGATCGCCATTGAAGTTTGAATGGTGCAAGAAGGGTTTTGGATGCTAAGGTTTAAGAGTCTTCCACACCTCACAAATGCTGATTCGAGATCAGCTCACAAATATTCCCAAGCAGTGACTAGTCTGGTTTTAGATGTAGGGCTTGGGGTTGTGGTTTGTGTTGAAGTACCACTGACAGTCAAAATCACCTTATATCATATCCCCCAACACAATTACACAACCGGACTTAATTGACCCTAAACTTGAAACCCTAAACCCTGATCTGCCCTGCCATGCGAATCTATTCAAAGCTCGTGTCCCAAAGGCGTGAGGATTCCATCTATAGGCCCGAATATAGTCCCGAACCGCACTCCTGCAAATCCGAGCCTAAACCTCAAAACCCTAAAGCCCTAAACCCTAAAACCCTAAAGCCCTAAACCCTAAAACCCTAAACCCTAAAACCCTAAAGCCTGAACCCCCTCCCATTGCCAACGATTCCAAAAGGCTCGAAGAAAGGCTTGAAACCCAGACTCCGAAGCTTAACACCGTAACTCTTCGATGCACGGTACATTAGCCCCAACACCATAGAATTCTTCGGACTCTTAAGAGGTCCAACTCATTATAGCCCGAAGCGATGATTTTTGACCCCAT
Source organism: Symbiodinium sp. CCMP2456 (assembly GCA_905221635.1). Lineage (NCBI taxonomy): Eukaryota > Dinophyceae > Suessiales > Symbiodiniaceae > Symbiodinium > Symbiodinium sp. CCMP2456. The sequence goes on from CAJNDV010000877.1 coordinate 13,240, forward strand.
AATACTATACTCCCCAACCCGTAGTTCTAAGCTATAACCCCATATACCCGGAAAGTTGGGCCTCAGCCTGTTTGAACCATGCGTTCTTCATGTCGAGGTCGGCCAAATAGGGGGTGAATTTGCGGTCCTTGACATGCTTCTTGAGGAGAAGCTTCTGAAGGGAGTTGTAAAGCTCTTCCATCTTCGTGGAGAAGTCAAACAACTCATCCTTCAACTTGTCCCCGTACTCCACATGCTTCAATCCCAGGGCCAGTTTTCTGGCAGCCCCACCATCCTTCAAGATATCCTGCAAGGCAGCGTCCGCGCGCCTCAGATATGTAGGAAAGCTTTACAACTGGTAACGAACAGGCTCTTTGGTTTGCGAATAGGATTCTCTAGGTATCACAAGCCAAGCTGCTCCTTGTCACTCGTTGGCACAATCTTTTCCGTAGTGTCGGTACGAGCCTTCTTGGGGGGCTTCGTCTTGGAAACCTTGCCGCTCAAAGCCTCTGCCAAAGCCCTCTCGCCGTCCGCACCGTCTGTCTCCAAGGCAGGCAATGCCCCGGAAGCGAGCGGTCCCTGCTCGCCAGTCATGGCAGCAAGGAGGCCGGCATCGGGATTCGTCTCGTTGCCCCGCAACTTCATCCTGTTGGCAGTGGAGTTCTCATTGAGAATGCTCCGCGGGGCAGACGTGTAGTAATAAATCTCCTGGCAGCAATCACAAGCCCACAGTCCTCAACCCCAAACATAACCCGTCTAGCTCCAACTAGAACAACCAAAGACCCATCATTAAAACCCAAATTCCCTAGAGCGATAAACCGCAAACCATGCCGAGGCTGTAGGCTGTAATGACTCGGAAGAGGATGATTAATTTTTCTGGTCGATGGTATGGAGTCTAATTAGCTTTAGGGTTTAGGGTTTAGGGTTTAGGGTTTGGTTAGGATTGAGTTTGAGATTGATATAGGTTGGGGTTGGGGACTAGGACGAAGCTTTTCAAGGTCGGCTTTCCGGGGTGTGGGGGTGCTTTCGAACTTCTGGGCGTTAAGCTAGTTCTTCGAAGCTTCATGATTTATGAGGGTGCTTCAAGGACTAAAGTGTCCTCCTCATCCTGTGGAAACTCTGGATCCCAATACCAGCGCCCCTTGCTCTTCAAGCCTTCAACCAGCTTCTTGCCTTTCTCCTCCCCATACTTGAGGAGAAGGTCTCTGGCCTTTGCAGAATCGAAGCCCGCGCGTGCTGTGTTCTTGTTCTCGACTTCACGCTCGACCACAATGGCCACCCTTGGTAGTTTTTCATGAGCATCGCATTATGGAGTCTGCATCATGAGCATCACAAAGAAATATACGGAACGAAATTGATGACCAGTTAAAGGAAGGGGCTTGTGAAGGTCTTGGTTGTTGTCCAGCCACAAGTTGAAGAGGTCCACTTTGTCACGTGTGAGGTGGGAGCCGAGGGCGATCGGGAACTTTTTGCGGTCTTGACACTGTCGAGAAAAGGTGTCCCACTCTTTCTTGTTGGTCGCACCTTAGCTGTTTTGATATTTTCATCAATAAGAAAGGACTTCTATTTGCATCAGAATCAGAATCATAGTTGGCTCCGAATCGCTGTTCCGCCGGGTCGTTTCCTCAGCAACCGCCGCCGCATTCGAGAGCTCCGCTTCGGCTGTCGAGGGTGCCTTTGAGGCAGCCTGACTCCCATCCGCCCCGGCGATGCTGGCATCCGAATCGCTTTCCGAGCTGCTGGAGGAGTCTTCAGAGCCGGAGGACCCGTCCCCCTCCTCTCCACTGTCCTCACCGTCTGCCTCCTCGAGGTTCTCTGTCTGATCATCCCCCAGCTCCTCAGCATCCGAGGCTTCCTCGGACCCGCTCTCGGAATCTTCGATCTGATCTAGCAGCTCTTGAACCTGTCGACTGCGTGCCGCTTTCTCCTCCGGCGATGCCTGCTCGAACGAAGCCAGTAAGTCCTTGGCGGTGCCATCTTTCTTGACGTCGTCCTTGGAGTGCTTCTCCTTCTTCTCCTTCTTTTCTGGTTTCTCCTTCTTCTCTTTCTTTTCTGGCTTCTCCTTCTTCTCTTTCTTGTCCGTAGGTGTCTGGGTCACGGGGGGCGACGACTTGCCGCGGATCCTATGGCTTGCAGCGGCGTCCGTGCCGGCAGCAACCTTAGGCTGCTTCCCCGTCTCTTTGACGCTGCTCTGGGCGCTCGGGGCCTTTCGCTTTGGGGGGGCTCCTGTCTTGACTTGGGCGGGTTGGTCCTTTTCCTTTTTCTCCTTCTTCTCTTTCTTCTCTTTGGATCGGCCGCGGGACACTTCGGCCTGGGCCTTCGTAGTATCTTTTCGGCCACCCATTCTGCGCTCTCTGCAGCACCGCTTGGGTCGCCAAGATCTATGATCTGTCTCAGCTAGGGCAGCTTGATTGAATGCGGCCGACAAACAAGATTTGCCCCCCCTTGCATAGATAGACTGCTACTACCGACATGGGTGTGGGCTGAGGATCGAGGCTTTGGGGTTCACAGCGTTCTCATCGTTTGATCATACTATCCACCCAGGATTGTTCTATTCTACGTAGAAGACGAGCTTTGGAATGTCGAATGTTTGGGGGTTTGCCTATGGTATCAACCCAACCTCGGGGGCCTTAGGGACTCATCATAACTGCTGAATGGACTGGCGGTTCTGTGGCCCAAACGGTTGCTTCTGCGGGTGATATATCGACCCACAAATAGTCTTGCTGTTTTGGGGTTCATGCGGTTGCTTCTCTATTTCTGCTACTACTACGGGGTGAACTTGGGGCTTGCACCGGCTATGCAATGATCATCCTGGGGGATCGTGTATGTAGCCTTGGATCCTCTTACCTTTCGATCATCTATAGACCCGGCAACACAGACATACTTCTGTATGTGTCATGAACCATTGGCAGTCTGCTGGCTCGTGATGTATGAGAATTACGGCTATCGCGACTTTAGAGCACAGGCTCTGGGAATCATCTGTCTGCATCCACACATGTATGTATGTATATGTATATATAGATACATA
>CAJNDV010000878.1:6029-16245 GCA_905221635.1 Symbiodinium sp. CCMP2456
CCTAAAGCCTGAACCCTAAACCTAAACCCTAAAGCCTGAACCCTAAACCCTAAACCCTAAACCCTAAACCTAAACCCTAAATAACCAGTGATACTTGGACAGTTGAGGCTTCGGTGAGATCAGGCTCAAAGTCAACCGTCAGGACTGGTGCTGAAGACTACCGTCTACCTTTGGGGTTTAGGGTTTAGGGTTTAGGGTTTAGGGTTTACCTTTGGGGTTTAGGGTTTAGGGTTTAGGGTCTGCCTGTGGGGTTTAGGGTTTAGGGTTTAGGGTTTAGGGTTTAGGGTTTAGGGTTCAGGCTTTAGGGTTTAGGTTTAGGGTTTAGGGTTTACCTTTGGGGTTTAGGGTTTAGGGTTAAGGCAGGGCCATGATCCTCCAAGTAGTGTCATGTAGCGCATTGGCCTTGCTTTGGGTGCTAGTCGGGGTCCACAGTTCAGGCTTTAGGGCTGCATGACGAGTGAAAGTATTTTGCTTCCTATGCAGCTTTAACCCGCAACCTGGAAACCTAAACCATAAAAGCAGCCATATCTTGCTTAGCCCGTCGTTGAGGCATACCTGCAGTCGTCGTCGTCGACGTCGTCGTTTTCCTCGTCGCCATCATTTCTCCTAAGCCGGTTTCTTCAAGGGGTCCACGAAGCCTTACGTACAGTATAACATCAGCACACCACGGTTTAGGGCTTAGGGTTTGAGCAAAAACTTATGAGACCTTACAAAGCACGCCCTAAACCCTAAACCCTGAAACCCTAAAACCCTAGCCCTAAACCCCATAATTTCACGAGGCATTACGAAACCTTCTGAAGCCCTGAAAGTTCCCTTCAAGCGCTGTACCCGAAGAGCCACCCCAAATCCTGCACCCAAAGCCCCAAACCCGAATATGGAATTTTAGGGTTCGGGGTTTAGGGTTTAGGGCTTAGGATGTAGGGTTTAGGGTTTAAAGGGGACCGGTTACCAGTACTGTTTCTTCGGGGCCCCTTATAAGTTTCCACAAAATATACTGTTAAGTCGTCAAGCTTCAGCCTTCGGCATTCTGCGTGGTCAGCAGACCGTAGACCCTCAACCCTAAACCGTTCAGGGTTCAGCGTAAACCCTAGGCCTGAACCCCAAACCCTAAACCCTATACCTTAAACCCTAAACCCTAAATCTGAAACGCTAAACCCTAAACCCTAAATCTGAAACGCTAAACCCTAAACCCTAAATCTGAAACGCTAAACCCTAAACCTTAAACCCTAAACCCGAAAGGTTCAACGTGGACACGAGCACGAACTACAGTCGACTCGTGTCTGCGTCTTCCACGATCTCACCAGGTTCTCGGGAAGCTTGGGCTTCGGGGCTTTAGGGAGTTTTGGGAGGTTTAGGGTTTGGTTTTTTTGGTGGTTTTAGGGCTTTAGGGAGTTTTGGGAGGTTTAGGGTTTGGGTTGTTTTGGTGGTTTTAGGGGTTTAGGTTTTAGGGTTTAGGTTTTAAAAGCCTTCTGGCAAAACTCTACTGTCTAGCCGAGTCTAGCCCCACAAAACTGCAAAAAGCTTGCGTACCGGATCCCATGAGCCTTGATATGCTCAGGGAGAGAGCCCCCTAAGGTTTTGGGCTTGGGCTTAGGGCATGATACTCAAAGGACTACGAGTAGATTTCCGGTGAGGATTTAGCGCAATCTGCCTCTGAGCTTTCAAGCGTACGGTTTAGGGTTTATGGTTTAGGGGTTTAGGGTTTAGGGGTTTAGGGTTTAGGGTTTAGAGAGTTCTTGTCATCGTAGCCGCATACGGTGTAGGCTATTGAGTTCTGTGAATGTGCGGGGGACTTCTTGTCTAGTCCTAGCGGCCATCCCGTGCCTACGAAGCCCGAGACCCTAAACCCTGAACCCTAAACCCTAAACCCTAAACCCTAGACCCTAAACCCTGAAGTTTTCAACTTACATCCTGCGTTTGAGTTTGAAAACTTTAGCACATATTGGTCGGATTGTACGTTTCGTCCTTACTAGAAAGGTTTGTGGTGATTGAAGAAGACAGTCAAAGCTGACCTCAGACCGAGAGAGACTTTGGGTTCAGGGTTTGGGGGTTTGGGGGTTTAGGGTTTAGGGGTTTGGGGGCTTCGGTTGTAGGGTTTAGGCTTTAGGGTCTGGAGTTTAAGGCGTTTAGGGCCTAGTGTTTAGGGTTGAGGGTAGAAGCCTGAGCGTTTAAACCTACCTTCGAATACGCTGCCCCAAGGCCTAGCTCTCTGAAGCCCCAAACCCTCAAGCCTTAAACTCTAAACCTTTACACCTTAAACCTAGAGTTTAGGGTTCAGGGTTTTAGAGTTTGGGGTTCAGGGCTCTAGAGAGTCTCTTAAGAACCCTAAAACCTAGAACCCTAAACCGCAAACCCACGCTTGTTTTCCTAAACCCTAAACCCTAAACCCTAAACCCTAAACCCTAAACCCAAAATGGGTGCTCAACGCTTGCTTTCCTCTCCTCCGGTGAGGCGACGTTACGTCGCACCTGCACTCCTCGGCTGCTGGGCTGAAGCTTCACCTGTCCAAAGGTCTGAAGTTGCCTTAAAATTAGGAATTAAGGGGTGGTTTAGGGTTTAGGGTTTAGGGTTTAGGGTTTGGGGTTTAGGGTTTATTTAAGGGTTCTTATAAGGGTCCAAAGGTCTTAAGAATTAGGGACTAAGTTTTGTTTTATAAACGGTCTCTCATAGCAGTGCTAACAAGGATTTCCTAGGGCGTTATAGAGGTTTGAGGATCCAAAGGACCTAGCAATTCAATACTTGGGTTCAGGACAGTAGTTACGTACAGGCTAGTATTTGGGAGAGTTTATGAGTATTGGATACTTGGACCCTCGCGGTTAGGTTCTGTAGGGTTTAGGGTAGTGGCTTTACTTCTGGGTTGTATGAACACCCTAAACCCTACACCCTAAACCCTAAACCCAGATGCACCAGTGTCGCCTACCCTCAGCCTCTGGTTCCAAGAGCTCAATGAGCATAGGGTTTAGGGTTCAGGGGGTCAGGGGTTTAGGGGTTTAGGGCTGCGTTTGGGTGCTACTTACAATGTCCCCTTGTCCTAAAGCCCTTCGAAAATGACAGAGCAGACATGAGAAAACGCCAGAAAATTCAACATGCCCTGTATACTAAATTTTCATTGTGAGGGCCCTCATGTGACTTATTGAGTCCCTGATCCTAAACCCTAAACCCTAAACCCGAGTTAGGAACCCGAACCCCTGGTGCTGCCCAGTTCCTCTCGTCGGAATCCGGGACAACAGGAGGCCAGGATCTCGGAGCCCGGGTTTCGAAACCCTAAACCCTGAACCCTTTAAGGGTTTACAATAGGGTTTAGGGTTTAGGGTTTAGGGTTTCGAAACCCTAAACCCTGAACCCTTTAAGGGTTTACAGTAGGGTTTAGGGTTTAGGGTTTCGAAACCCTAAACCCGAAACCGTCTAAGGGTTCACAGCAATGCAGGGGCCTAAATAATTACCAATACTGTTTTGGGGATTCCTTATTATAACTAGACTATAATGGGGCCGAAAACCCTGGTCTAATTTTTATGGCCTCTACATTTTGGGCTTACAGTAGGGTTTAGGGTTTCTGGCGTCGGGTTTCGGGCGTTTGCAGTAGAGGGTTGAGGGCTTGCAGGGTTTCCCTACAAACCGTAAACTTTAAACCTTAAACTATAGAGTTTAGGCTTTTAGGCTGCGGGTCCAGGCTTTCCTTGTCTTGGGATTGGCGGGGACCTACCCTAAACCCTGAACTCTATTATAATGTAGGGGCCTAAATGATTACCAATACTATTTTTTGGGGGGTTCCCGTTTAGAATTCTAGCATAACAGGCCCCCAAACCCTATTCTAACTGCTAAGGCCCCAATATTACGCTGCTCTGCAAACTCCAACATCCCCGCCTAAGAGGGCTTTAGGGTTTAGGGTCTGTCCTTGGAGGATGTTGAGGGTTTCGGGTTTAGGTGGTGGTCGTCGCGGCCGTCCTGCTCGTCCTGGTCGCAGTGGGTAGTCTTAGTGGTCGTGCTCGTCTTGGTCGTCGTGGTGCTTTATCACTGCTTAGGGATCTACGCTAGCACAGTGGTTTTTTCCTACAGGCAAGCCATTGTGTATTCGACTAGCTTTGGGAGGTTCTTCTGTACGAATAAATTCTCAGAGCCCCAGAAGATCATGGGGTTTATATGTAGCTGTATCAGGACTTCTGGTCTAGGGTTCGGGGTCTAGCACCCTAAGCCCTAAACTCCTAAAGGACCAGAAACCCCTCCAGAACACATTCCTCGGATCATCAATTGCGGGGTGTACTTGGGTAGTTCCAGAATGCCGTACCATTTGGGGACCCAGAAGGGAGCCTAATTTAGAGAACTGCCCACTTCCCACTGGTAACCGGGGTGGTTGGAATTGCACGCCAGCGATTTAAAAGCATGCAGAAATCTTTGCAACCGGGCATGGTACAGAACCGTTTGTTTTGCAGCCCCGTGCAGCTTGTATTTTTTTTCGGTACGGTTTGGCTGAGCTAAACCCTAAACCCTAGACCCTAAACCCTAAAACCCTTGTCAACACAGCAAATAAGGCTTTCCTCAGTCATCGTTTGCGAAACAGGACCCGGAAACTGGGAGCCCCAGCTAGCAAAAAAGCTTGGCAAAACAGCCCGCGGTTTAGGGTTTAGGGTTTAGGGTTTAGGGTTTAGGGTGTAGGGTTTTGGGTTCAGGGTTTAGGGTTTAGGGTTTAGGAATTTCACAGCCACGAAATGCCACGAAACAGGACCCTGCAAGTTGGAATTGAGAATTAGCCCGCGGCAAAGCTTGTCACAACACTGACCCTGAACACTGGAATCTGCAAGTTAGTATCCCTAAACCCTAAACTGTAAACCCTAAACCCTAAACCCTAAACTGCTGCCCCAAACCAGGATCCTCCAACTCGGGGACTTCTCAGTAGGTTGCTGGAAGACGGAACCATCGCTGCCATCTCCCCTCCGAAGTTTTCGAGCAGTTCAATCATGGAAGCATTCTCCCCAAAGCCTAAACCCTAACCTAAACCTCGAAGCTTCAACCCGAAACCTCAGCCCTAATCCCGAAGATAGGAACCGAAAACATTAGACAATAAATCGTATGCCTTTGTAGTCCCGTTCTTTATGATACACCCCAAAGCCCTATTCTACTGATTGTTGAGGCCCCTACAGTACGTCCGACACCCGAACAGTTTTGGGGTTTAGGGTTTAGGGTTTAGCGGGCATGGTCTGACAGGTGCCGGTGCTGATACTGTATTGAAGGCGCCATGGTCTGCAGGGGATGGCTTCGAAACTTGTATTGGTTGACATAAGGCTTTGAATAGCTGGCATTATAACCCCGGACCCCTAAACCTTATGATGTAAACCCTGAACCCCAAACCCTAAACCCTAGACCCTAGACCCTGAACCCTGAACCCTAAACCCTAAACCTGAACCCTCAGTCCCTGTAACTGTAGTATGTAGGTATGGCAAGTCTTATCCGAGGGTCTCAGTAGAAATCCGCCTGGGTTCCGTGTCTCGAACCCCCTTCCACCCCCCCATGGGTTTAGGGTTTAGGGCTGTGCCAGCCTTGGCGCACCCCCTCCCTTCTTAAACATCTTCTGACACCTTCTCAAAGTGCATGGGAGGGAGGAGCTCTGCCGCTCGCAAGGGGGTGGGAAGGAGGGACGAGGAGAGCCCTTGAATTCGGACCCCCTCCCCCGCTCGCCTCACGCTTTTGAGGACCCTTCTCCTACCATGAGCCCCCAAAGTGCCGTGCACTAGGGCCGTTATGGTCCTTAATCGGGTTTGTAGTCCATAGTGGAGGGTGGCTAGGGCCAGGGTTTAGGGTTTGGGGTTCTAGGGCTCAGGGTTCAAGGTTTAAGGGTTTAGGGTAAACCTTAAACCCTAAACCCTGAGCCCTAAACCCGGTCAAGGGATGGGTTTTCGTGAACCGGGGTTCTGCGCTGCACTTGAAGCTTCAATTCTTGGAGGGGTTACCGTAACGCTTCGAAGCTAAACCGTGGGGGTTTAGGGTTATTAGGGTTTAGGGGCCCGCACGAGGTTTTGGGGGTTGGGGGGATTTCATAGGGTTCCAGGATCAAGGGTTCAGGGATGAATTCCAATGACCCTTTCTCGCTGGGTAATGTAGGGGCCTGAATGATTAGAATAGGGTTTTGGGGGGTTCCTTTTTATAGTTGTGGTATAATATACCCCAAAACCCTGTTCTATTTATTAAGGCCCCATACATTATCCTAGCAAGCTGCAGCTGAGGATGTGTCAAGTTCGCCAACTGGCTGCTCTTTGTGGCTTTTGCCTAAAGGCGAGCGAGCCATTGTCAGCATCTGACGCAGGAAGCGGCATAAAGTCAGCTTAGTGTTTAGGGCTTAGGGTGTTTAGGGTTTAGCAGTGTATGGCTGTACCTACAGGCGAGATAGAGAGTTTTTTGTCAGCATCTGGCACGTAGAGTCAGGTGCGGCAGCGAATACACATGAGATACGTGCTTTGTTCAACGCAAGTGTCACCACATCTCTGGTCCAATTCAAGAGGGTCAAGGGCAGAAGTTCCGAGCTCTTGCGGACCATGGTGGCCATGCCAATTGTACAAGTAATATAGGGGCCTAAATAAGTAGAATAGGGTTTTGGGGCTTCCTTATTATTATAGCTATAGCATAATACTACCCCAAGCCCTATTTTAATTATTACGGCCCCTGTATTAGAGTAAACATCTGCGAAATTATTGTCGTCAGACCCGACCCAGGGTTACATTCACGGGCTCGAGGCATGTGTTGTTGAGCCCTCTGCTGCGTATAGAGAGACCACTACCAGGCAGGTGCGCAACATATATACCTGAAATCCATGCACCATGCTTGATGGTGATGGCATAGAAACCCTAAATCCTAAACCCTAAACCCTAAACCTGAATAATTTGTAAAACGGTCCCTTAGAGATCCTGTAGCTGTAAGGATCGTAGTCTCATAGAACCCCAAACCGTTAATGCCACAGATCCATCCAACCCTAAACCCTAAACCCTAAACCACAATTCAACCCCAGACCCTGAACCAGAATATTCCTGGATTGATGAGTGTTGAGCGCAGAGAGCTCCTTTCACGATGCGGGAGTGGCGTCTTTGCAATGCTCCGGCAAGCGAGGTGGCAAGATTCTGCACAAGCCCCAAGCCCTAAACCCTAAGCCCTAAGCCCTAATAACCCAAACCCTGAACCCTGAACCCTGAACCCTAAGCCCAAATAACCCAAACCCTGAACCCTGAACCCTAAACCCTAAGCCCTACTAACCCAAGCCCTAAACCCTGAACCCTAAGCCCAAATAACCCAAGCCCTAAACCCTAAACCCTAAGCCCTAATAACCCAAACCCTGAACCCTGAACCCTGAACCCAAATAACCCAAACCCCAAACCCTGAACCCTGAACCCCAAGCCCAAATAACCCAAACCCCAAACCGTGAACCCTAAACCCTAAGCCCAAATAACCCAAGCGCCAAACCCTGAACCCTGAACTTGAAGCCCAGATAGCCCAAACCCCAAACCCTGAACCCTAAACCCTAAACCCTGAACCCTAAACCCTAAACCCGAAACCAGGCTCTGGGGAATCGTTCATTACGGCAGCGCGCTGTCGATTAGGAGCTGCACACCATCTAATGAAAGAGCTAGGGTTTAGGGTTTAGGGGTTTAGGGGTTTCGGGTTTGGGGTTTAGGGGTTTAGGGTTTCGGGTTTAGGGTTTAGGGTTTAGGGTTCTCTCATGTGTTGCTTTGCTTCAGATACTCTGACTGCTCATTCCACTGTGCAGTAGTCTGTGATTCGAGTTGTCTTGACGCTTTTGCTAGGGATCCCGCCAGGGAATCTGATTCTAAGACACCTTCTTCAAGAGTTGCTCTGAAGGACTAACTTGCCTAAACCCTAAACCTTAAACCCTGAAGAGCACCGTGAAGTCGGACGAGCAGCTGCTGCGGGCGGTGCACAGGAGTTTGCGGCAACGGATGGAAGCCAGACCTCTGGGCAGGTTTGTCCGATTGGCAATTCCTGGTGGCTGGCTCCTGCGGCGCATGCAACACTTGTGTTGCGAGCTCTGCAAATGGCGGTGGTGATCGAAAGGCAAGCAGGGTCGCTTGCGTTGTCTGGAATCAGCACAGCAGCGTGCTAGAGTCCGCAAGGAGTGTTTGAAGCAGGTGCACAAGAAGTTGGGATTCAACCAGTTGCCGGCAGTCGCACGTGCCGGGTGAGAAAAAGCAGTTCTCGAAGCCGGGAGCAGAAATTGCAAAATGGCACGAGGAAGTTTTTCTGTGTCCTTGGAGGCCGTGTAGTATGCGAGTCTTTGCCAGTCATGAAACGATATGAGGGTGAGTGTGTGGTGTCTCCGAGTGTTAGGAAAGGCGAAAGTCGTAAGTTTGGAATGCAGGATGCATTGCTTGCGTCGTAGTCTAAACCAGACATCGCAACTCCTCAGCACTAGAGCTTGACTCCTTGCATCAACAGTTGGGCTCTCCGGCAACACTTGTCAAGCAAGCATGGCATGACCGTGACCTGGCACAGAGCCGAGCACGAGAAAAAGCCATGGGAGGACAGGTCGCAGATGCAGAATCCAGCAACGCAATTTGGATCATGGGGAGTTCTCCAAAGCATGTTCCAAGCAACTATGGCCATCGTTGGCAGCAATCAGCAGCCAGCGGAGATGAGAAACGGCATGCAAGGGCAAGCGGACCTGCAGGCGACGTAGGAGTCGGACCTGCAGGCGCTGATTGCAGCAGAAACAGCGGACCGTTGGGCGGGCGAGGTTGTTGAAGTTATTCATTCAGCAGCTTGGTTCGGACCGGACGGCGCTGATTTGGCGGCCTATAGTGCACATGTGCGGACTGAGTGCTATGTTCAGCACGAGGAGTGGTGGAGTTTTTGAAGTCAAGTAAAAGACGTGTACAGTAGAATGAAAGGCCGGAGGTCCGGGAGAAGTTGAGTCTGAAAGCTGCACAAAAGTAGAAAGTGATGTAAATGGAGAACGCACAAATAAAGACGGGTTTGCTGATGTAGTGCGGCGGAGGCAGAATCGCATTGCAATCGAAAGCCTGTAGAGTTTCAGCAGCAGTGGAAGTGCCAAAAAACGCGAAGTTTGCAGCATGCCTTGGTTTCGTGTCTAGATGCACTTGCACATGTAGTGCTTCGTTCCGAAACCAGTTTTTAAATTCTAGCGGCTCGAGGGTTTTGTAGGGAGCGTTTGTAGCAAGTAGTTGTCATGCTCGGCCTCGACGGCAAGGCAAAAGCAGCGGCCGGTCCTCAGGCAAGCGGTCCCGAGTCAAGTACAGCTGCCCCAAAGTTGTCGCCCACAAAGCGCCGGCGCGCGTCCGAAATCGTGGTGGCAGAAGACGAACCTGAGCTCGAGGTAATCGAGGTGACACAGGTGTCCAAGCTGCACAGCTTGCCGGAGAACACCTTGGTGGATATCCCCGCTTGCAGCGTGCTGTGGGCCGACAGCGCGGTGCGCCAGGTCGGGCGCGCGTTGCCAGTGACTTCAGCTATTTTGGCTGACGAATCGGGGTTTGGGTTTTGGTCAGTTTTTGGAGGAAGCGCGGAGGCCGCTCGTTTGCGCTTGGAGGAGGTTACAGCTGCCGCGGAGGAAAGCCAAACAGGCGTAATTGGGCGGGTGGCGATGAAAAGGTTTCGCGTGCAAAAATCCGCGGCAAAGAATGGACACCCTTGCGCGGGGTTCACAGCACAGCGGGCAGCGAGCTGGAAAAGCTGAGTGCCGGCAGTTTGGAGTTTGCGTTGCGCCGCCTCTGCTTGTTTGTACGCTCTATTCATTAATGAATAAGGGGTATTGTGCTCTCGGGGTAACCGTCCTCGGGAAGCGAGCTCACCCTTAAATCCCTAAACCCCTAAACCCTAACCCCTAAACCCCTAAACCCCTAAATCCCAAACCTTTTAATTCTTAAACTTTAAACCCTAAACTTCTAAGATTCTAAACCCGGAACCCCTAAACCCTAAACCCCTAAACCCCTAAACCCCAGACCCAGAAAAAACCCACACCCCTAAACCCATAAACTTCTAACCCCCAAACCCCTATAACCCTAAACCCCTAAACCCTAAACCCCTAAACCCTAAACCCCTGAACCTCAAACCCCGAAACCCCTAATCCCTTAAACCCCAAAACCCTAAACCCCCGAAGCCCCAAACCCCTAAACCCTAAACCTCCAACCCCCTAAACTCTAAACCTCAAATTCCTAAACCCCCAAGCCCCAAACTTCTAAACCCCCAAACCCCTAAA
>CAJNDV010000880.1:3912-13966 GCA_905221635.1 Symbiodinium sp. CCMP2456
TACATACATGCATGCATGCACACATGCATGCACACATGCATGCATACATGCGTGCATGCATGCTTGCATGCATACATGCATTCATATATGCATACATGCATACATGCATGCATACATACATGCACACGTGCATACATACATACATACACAGTGATCTGTTTTTGGTGACTGCTTCGAGTTCTACTGCCGAGGCGGGCACGCACCAGCATTGACGCCTGATTACAGCGTTTGAGATCTCCGTGCAAGTCAAAGCACGTAGACTTGCATCAGCAGCTTCATGTCTTCGTAGCGCCTGATGGGGAGCAACTTTCGAATTCTCAGGCTAGACGAAAGGATTGCGTGATCACGACAATAAGGGAGTGACAGACCTCCCTGCAGAAGCACATAATAAAAGTAAGAATACGATCAAAACCAAATAACACTAATAGTAGTAATAGTACCAATAACCGTCAACATGTCATGATAAATGCAGGGCCTGACCTGCTCCCACCGTGGCCAAAGGGACGGCATCGCACGGCCTCGGCTCGTCCCTTCGTAGGTAGCTTCCTACCTCGCTCTTTCTTCGGACAAAATCTCTTTAATCAGGGCATATGTAAGAATTATATGTACGTATGTATGTATGTGTATATGTATGTGTATATATATATATACATATATGTCTGTATGTCTGTAAGTCTGCATGCCTGTCTGTATGTATGTATGTATGCATGTATGCACGTGTATACAGCAACTTTGCTATACCCTTACTCCGTCAGAGTCAGGCTTGAAAAGCCTCCAAGGCATATGTAAGAAGTATATATATATATGTATGTATATGTATATGTATATGTATATGTATGTATCTCTATATATATATATATATGTCTGTATGTCTGTATGTCTGCATGTCTGTATGCATGTATGCATGTGTATATAATAACATTGCTATAGCCTTACTCCGTCAGAGTCAGGCTTGAAAAGCCTCTATGTAGAATCCCACTTCGAGAGCGATTCAGTGATTTTACAAGCCAAAAGTCACCATGGCTGCGGCTTGCAGCACTGCCTGCGCACCGCGCTTCCGGAGATCGAGTTCATTACAAACAAGCGGCTCTGACAACCGCTCGGTTGCAAAAGCGGCGCGCTCTTGTAATGCGCCCCAGACGCCGTCCGTAGCCGAAATCGCGATTTGATGCTTTCCTTCGGCCTCTTCAGTCGACTCTGATTGCATACACCCCTCCGCCGCCTGCAAGGCTGCCAAGCTCGCCCAGCAAATTATCCCAAAGGGAGGAGCAACGGACGGTGTACAAACCTGTGCTGCCGGAAAACGGCCACGATTGCGACAAGGCTACCAAGCTCGCGTGGGCGAGCTTGACAGCCTTGTCACGATCGTGGCCGGCAACGCACGTGTGTACGCTTTCCATTCTCGCTCGGCCAGTTCGCAAGAGCAAAGCTTCCGCCACTGCCGTACTGTGGCAAACCCTCTGGCCCCTTGATCCCGACCCCATGAACAATCGCAAAATTGCCCGTGGCTTCAGTTCTGGATTTCCAGAGCTGAATCGAATGTGTACGACCACAGAAGAATCAAAGAAGAGCGCGTCGATGTTATGGGCTGGCAGGCTCCACCATCACAGCCTACGGTCCACCTTGCACACGCAAACAAACGTTTTTTGCTCTGATGCCCCAACCTTTCTCACCCTTGCTCGGTGGATTATCGTCCAATTTGAGCAACATTTCGACGGGTCATGCTCAAGGTTGCTCGATCGTTCCTGGGATACTCAAACACCATGTTGCCTGGCAGCCAGCCCGCCATTTGTTTCCCATGCCGCAATTGAAGCACAAATTGCCCTTGATCGTGGTTCGTGATGACCAAACTCATCTCTGTGCAACTGCAGATGAGTGAGCTCTCCTAAGCTCAAGGATACCTTTTGCTTGCACCTGCGCTGACGGGCGGAGCTGCGGCCGTGCGCAAGTAGTCCATAAACTAAATGCCACACCCAACACGGAGTTTGAGCTTGAAAGCAACACGACACAAGAGTTTGTGTTGTACCAGTGCATCAAACCTTCAACCGACACCCACTCTAGGGCTCTAGACTGCGATGGCTTCTCAACTTCTGAGTCAGCATTACCGGTTGGACTCAGACTCAAGACTGGACATGAGAGTGCTTTCTACTGGCACAGCTGGATTTCGTCCCAAATTCACCCAGGCAGCTTGTTTCCCGGAGCGTATCGCCATGGATGCCGGCAGTTCCTCCAGCTTGCACTTTCTCATGCTCTCTGCGGTCTGGAAGGCTGTGGACTTCGCCCTCCCTGCTATCGGGGGCCTTGGCCATGGGCTCAGAGGGGGAGCTTCTGCCACTGGCTCGCGCAGCACGACGGGCGCTTGGCAGCCAAGCCTGAGAAGTCGAGTCTCCCCCACCCTTCAGATGGGGTTGAAGCTTAGGGCTTTGGTTTTCGGGTCTTTCTCACATATAAGGAACCCAGATTTTTCTTCTTTCGGGATCCCGCATGTTTCTGAAAGTCTCGAACAAATCCACTGTTGCGAGTGTTGTATAATGTTGCGACGTTCACAACAATAAATGAATCCGAGAGGCACGTGACGAGGCAGATCGGAACGACAGGGAAGTTCTCCTCAACACCTGACTCCCCCTTACAAGCAGGAACTCTTCTTGTCTTGATCAGCTGCGACATGCACACGTGACGGAAGATATGCAGCAAAACCCTATACATCGTGTACTCTAAGGCACGTGAGCCGTGTGCAGTTCTCCAAGGCTGAACTGCGCGGCGAGGACAGAATCTTGGTCGCTGGGCTGCAGCCAACCTGACGCCCAAGAGCCCAGCGTCGTCCAGTTGCCCTCTTCAGGTTTCGGACTTTGGCTTCATGTCCTTGCCGCTGCCTGTATATAGCTAACATAACTGTTGACATAATTGGTTTGGGTAGTGTGGTAGCATTGATCAACCAAACAAGGGCAGAATTAAGAACGCATGTAAAGATGTAGAAGAAACCGTGCAGATGTATGTTTGTGTCAAAGGCCCCTCTACTGTACCCACTCCTTTTTGAAGGGGTTCGTGTGGGAGAAAGAAAAGCCAAGAATGAGCAATTGCCTTGTAGCCTGCGCAGTGCGGGCTTTACACGACGCCGGGCAAAGGCTGCCGCCTGAAGGGATAGCTACAGTAGCTATTCGATCTCATGCTTCCCTGGCTCGGCCCAAGGTGGACACTGAAGACAAGTTCAATAAACTTGCATGGACGGAACAAGCTGGGCAAGGCATCGAACAGCGGATCATCTGTGAACACCCTACTGGTCAACCTGTCAAAGGCAGGTTGCACCTGCGATGCCAAGAGAGCGTGGCCCAAGAGCTCGAGAACCAAAGCTTCCTGACACTCGGTGTTCGGCTAGGACCGTGGGATGGTCGCAACATGTTCATCGACATCTGATGCTGATGCCCTCATCAAAGCATGTCCTGATTGCCGTCTGCCGTTCTCACAAACTGAAGTGAATGGGCAAGAGGTGGGAGGAGCCGCAATTGACCTCCAGTCTCGAAGACCTGCAATCACGCCAACATGCTCCGCACACGCACGACTCTCTCAGAAGCTGTTCAGCCTTGATGGTCGCATCCAAGGTCAGGAGATCTGGCTGAAGTCCTCTTCCCTCGCAGGGAAGTGCGGCTTCAGGCTCGGACACTTTGAATTGCTGCGAGTCGTCAGTGCTCAGACTTTGTCCTCGTCCAGCATGGCGAAAAGCCGTAGCCTGGGGAGTGGGAAGACGCAGCATCACACAACACGTGCCAGTTCATGTGTAGATTGTAGATGATTCCGTGCGGATGTCGCTGATCTCTCCCTCTATCCACTGTCAGAGTCAATGTGACTCCTATCTTTCGTGGTTGAACTAGGGCTGAGTGCGGGCTTCCTGCCTTTGCCTAAGATGTGCTTCAATTAATCCTCTGCCTGGCTGGGGGGATATGACTTGGCACAACCTGCAACAACATTGAACGGCTCGATCTCCTAAGTTTAGGAATGGTCGTTTGCTTACCTTGTGGGAGTAAGGGCTTTGTCATGTTGGAACCTTTCGAAGCAAGAAAGGTACATTGAGAAATGACTTTCATTTGGCAACAACAGCTTGCTATTCATCGTTAGCAAGGGTCGCAGGTGACCTCAGCAGAATTGAAGAAACTGTTTCTTTAGCGTCGTTGCCGCTGTGGTTGAAGCAGTAGTCTGAGAAGTAATTAGTTGGTATATTTCAACTTCACTACGAGCACTACCTCCCGGCCACCAAGCCTTCAAGACTCCAACAACATCTGGGTCTTCTCAGTTCACGACACCTCTCAACATTGGGGCCTCTCAGCTCACGGTTCACCTCGAGGAAGCCTCTCTCATCTCTTGCCCCTAGAGTCGAGCTAGCTAGACGCTCGCGTGAGCACGTGCTGTAGACTGGGAAGCAAATCAGAGGACTTGTATCACTTTCAGTAATGGTAGATGGTCGCAGTCCCAATCCACTTCTCTAGGTCTTGACTCGTCTTCATGGTGCAATCAAGCAGCGCATGGGTCCAGCTGTCGCCCCGTTGGCATGCGCGTGCCAGGCCGTTGAATGTGAATTGGTTCGGCAGCGGCCCTGCTGTCTGCATCACCTGGGATGTGAGTCTTATCAAACAAATCGGCGACTAAGGATTTGCACAGTAGCTGCTTGTAGTCTTCATTTCGAGTGGCTACAACATAAACTTTAGACACGAGGTTGTAGGCATAGCAATGCTTGCCATCTGTATCTGCTACGTATATGATACCCATGTCGCTTACATGTGTTATATGTATACATACATACATACATACATACATACATACATACATACATACATACATACAGACACTTCTGCTTTACCTATATCCGTGCACGGAGAGAGGTACATACAGACAGCAAATGTACTCATCTATGTACTTACCAGCATACAGAGAGAGGAGATAAAGATACGGATAATTGCAGCAGTATGTATAAACAAGGCAGGGCTTTCGGAAGCAGGAATCGCACGCACTCAACTCTCAGCTCAGCCGTCCATGGAGAGATAGCAGCGCAGTAGTAGTTTCCATGCTCGCACTAAAGATGGATTCATATGACGAACAGCAGCCTTTGACGTACTTCACCAATGCCACAAGTCTGACCCCTAAAACCCGAAAGCCCAAAGCGCTTCACCGATAAGTTAAGCCTTATAATAGAACCAGCACATAAAAACCCTAAGCGCAATCATGGAGCCTGCACGAGCGCCGCGGCTTGGCACCAGGATCCATTTTCGGCCCAGGCGCTGCAAAGGGCGCTGAACGCCTACGCCGTCCGAAGTTTCAGCTTCCGGGTTGCGTCAGGGCTTCTTCGGTTTTAGGGTTTAGGGTGGTGGTCTAGGGTTTAGGGTTTATACGGTTGCGAGCTCATTGCAGGCAGCTCAGTTCCGTTCAAAGCGGGATTTACGCAGGGAGCCTTCGTCAGTTCAATCGCCGGCATGCTTTGCCAGTAGAGCATGCGGGGTAAATGCTGAGTAGATGGGAGCTCGTTGAACCGATATCTCCATAAAAACCAGAAGGGTTCGTTTTCGAGGTGCCATCATGCGATGCAGCTGGGATTTCGGAATCCAGACCAAGTGCCGATCCAAAGGACTGCCATGTCATGAGTCCGCACTTTCATGCTGTTCCTGCTCTGCCATGGCTTCTATGAGAACGTGATCAACTTGTTCGCAAATCAACTGAAGTCTAATCACCCTGGATGCCTGCACGTTGGGCTGGACACTCTGGCAGCCTCGCTTGCACATGGAGGCAGGCTCAAGGGACGAACATGTGGTTACTCTCTCTCTTGCAACTCTGGAGCCCATAACACACAGCAGCTCTGCAGCCGTCCGCCACCGCTGCGCCTCCGGTGCGTAGTGAGAAGACCAAGTGTAGAGTGTACAGGCCGGGCCCTGCCTTTTCGGCTGCTGAGCTGGTGGCAGTGAAGGTGAAAACATTGGCCTTCGCTTGCGGATACTTACGGCTTGCGCTCGCGGCTCCGGGAGATGAGGTCAGGAGTGGAAAGCCCGATAACAGCAGACAGCACCGGCGCACCAGAGGTTCTGAACAAATGCAATCGCCTGCACCGACTCGCGGTCGATGCTATGCAGCAAGGCCTGAGCCTGCGAGCAAGTTGCGACACAGCACTCGCAGCCGAGATACTCTGCATTCATACTGACAGCCCCACCTGCTGCCAGCGATACCCGCGGCCCCAGGCACTGACTGCTACGCTCCGCGTGATGATGTTGTGACGTAGGCCCTGAGGCATGAACCGACCATCATCAGCTCATGCGAACTCATAGAAATTCAGATTTCTGCTCGCCCTCACATTCTACTCATCACGTCTGCTCTTATCTGGCTTCTGCGTTTGTTGGTTTGGATTTTTGGTTGCACAGTAGTTTTAAAGTTCTGTCATAAAGTGTTCATCAGCTCATGTGTCTATAGTCTAGCTACTTTCCCTTTCCTCCTGTATTGAGTATCATTTGCAGACCGCAGGATACGTCTACATAATACAGTAAGGTATAGTCTGATTCACCGTTCAAAGCGTGTTTATCTCAAGAGCTCCAAGTGCAGACATACTACCTGCACCAAACTTTTCATTAGTTCGAAATTTGAATAGACCCCGAAGTAGTGACAGCGGTAAGGAAGGGCGAACCAAACAGGACTGCTGCAATGCAAACTAGTAGTAATCTAGGATCCTTACTAATTCGAAGAGGGTTTTGAGGGCCATTCTACTATGTATAATTATCAAAAGCAACCCCCAAAAATGATATTGGTAATTATGTAGGCCCCTATATTACTCATCTCACAGAGTCCCCCAAAAGTTCCATCGCAGCCCAGCTCGAAGCCGCCAAATCCAGCCCGAAAAATGCGAAACCCTACTTAAAGGATCATGGGACTTAGTAAGTAAGTAGGTTTATAACTAAGGTAACTATCATGGGACTTAGTAAGTAAGTAGGTTTATAAGTAAGGTAACTATAATTATACTTATAACCCCCATTACTTACTAAGTCCCATGATCCTCCAAGTACCTCCTGACCCAGGTTTTCAGCCAGGCGCAGTGCCCACAACCTTGGTTCCGATTGAGGACATGCCCTAATCCCCCCAGTTACCTACTATATAAATTACTAGAGCCCCTTATAAGGCCCTATATAGTAGGTACCTGGAGGGTTAGGGAGGCAAAGCACTTTCACATGGCTGCGTTAATGAGCCCCCCACGCAGCAGCGCACTTCCCGTCTCTTGCAACTCTTCCCTAAACTTCCGTAGAAAGTCAAAGAGGACGAAACCGCAAATAAGTAGTTTCCTTCCTCTGCCGGGCTATGTCGACCGCATGCCGCACACTAACCGATTTCGTGCCATGGTGCCAGTTGCGCCGTTCCGCAGCACTCATTGCCGCACCGAAAGCCACCAGCCGGTCACTGACCTGTGTACGACGCTGTGATGTCTACATCAACTCCTACGCTACATGGCCGGGCACGATGCTAAAACCTGTGCTGGTAGGATTTTGGAACCAAGCGGAGTTCACTGGATAGAAGGGAAACATACCGGAGCCCTTTTCCCAGCACTGGATTCCAAACGATGTTGTCTGAGATGCTGGATTCTCTAGACGACCGGGGTTTCGAGCTGTCCTGGTGGCGGGGGTTCGGGCTTTAGGGTTCAGGACGCTGGGACTTTGTGATCGCTTCAGGCCTGCATGAGTTCCCCTCCCTACAGCAGCCCAAATGGCATGAAGCTTCAAAACATATGGGACCTCCAACGGGAACCCCCCAAATTCCAGGACCCTTATATGAAGACTCGTCTGCAGGAACGCATAAGCTTAAGAAACCTCCACATATTCACAAGCCAAAGCGCTTGGACATCTTTGGTCCGCGTCCTCAGGCCCGGCTCGTCACAAACACCTTGCGAAAGGCTGTCGCATGTCACCCTGCGCTGTTCTCTTGCAAGTAAGATGGCACGACGTGGAACATTTAAGACTAGTCTAGATGTACTATGACCGATATCACAAGTATAACAGACGTCTGTATGTCATTGACTGAATCCTGTGCCATAGGCCATATGCTGCAACATTCCCGATCCAGAAACTTGCTCCAGTGGTACAGCTGTTCGGTGGTTGCAGATGCGATCCCGGACACGTGTCAATGTAGAACCAAAAGCAGTCTTTGTTGCATACTTTTCCCCCAAGCTTTCTGTGTTGAGGCCTGCCAGCCGCATTTCTCCCAAGAAGTGCAGCGCGAGCTGCCACTGAGCTCCGATCTGACAGCTGGAGAGCCAAACAGTCCCAAGGCCTAGCCTGGTTCTGTTAGCAACCCGTTTAGACATATCCATATAGTGACAAACACCTTTCATAGTAGCCCTGACACCGTTGCAGTTGAATGCTTTCTCTACATGGCGATCCCCTGCCTGGCAGGCGCCAATTGCAGCCGCATAGAGACCAGCGTCGACGTGCTGCGCAGTCGTGAGGAGCACCAAGGCCCTGCAGGGGAAAACTGCTGAAATTGAGAGATGGCTGCAACTAGTCTTTTTTCTCTGCTAATGCTATCGATACTGTTGCAATGAAGGTGATGCTACAGTGTTTCCGTAAGAGCCGCATCGATTTGGACGATCATGGTTGGAACTTTAACTCAAGGGCTGTAGTTTGTATGTGGGAAATCTGGCTTCAGGTTTTAGCTTGTTGTCCTAGTATCCAAACATCTAGCAGGATCTAGCATCTGTCGGGTGCCCGCCGCAAAACTCGGTGACAAGAAGAGGACTTGCACGGAGTCTCATGGGGGCGATTGACATAGTCAATAGCAAGTATAGCCGCAAGTAGGGATCGCGGAGGGCATATGGGATGTACAGTATCGCTTGGGACTCGGCTAGCGCTTGTAGTCAGTCAGGGTGGCAAAGCGAACTGCAAAAGAGGGCTCCCCAACCCTGAGACCCCAAGACTCTTCGAAACCTGAAATCCTATAGACCCCAGAAGCCCAAACACCGGAAACACTCCTTAAACCCCAAACCTTAAACCCTAAACCCTATAAACCTTAAACCCTAAACCCTGAAATCCCAGGACCTTCTTGCCTCTGCCACTCGCCCGCATCACCGCACGAAGAAACCACGGCACTCCAAAGAGCCGCGTCGGGAGCCTCGGTCGGAGGCCAAAGGACGGTTTAGGGTTTAGGGTTTAGGGTTTAGGGTTTAGGGTTCGGTGAGAACACCGAGGCTAAGAACTTGGGGCTTACGGGGTTTTGGGTTTAGGGGTTTAGGGCTGCTGGGGTCTAGGGTTCACGGGGTTTAGGGTTGAGGTAAGGATGAGGGTTTCAGGTCTAGGATTTTCGGCTTCGAGTTGAGGCTTCCAAATCATTATAGTTGGCAAACAACAGTGGTAAAAATGATGCTGAAAACAGATACACTAGCATAGCAACAGCAGTGACAACAGAGAAACTGGCAACAACCATAACAGCAATTTAGCAGTAATTAATCAGACAGCAGTGCAAGGAACGACAACATTGGCAGATCAGTCCAATCCAGAAGTGATGTAGGCCATGCGTGCGTCTAGGACATGAAAGCATTTCACGCGCTTGGGATTCAGGGCTGCAGGGCGTTTCGACACGCTGGGAGCAATCCTGAGCATCCAACCAATGACTGCTCCAGTGCACGATGTAGGCAACTCAGCACCTCGAAAAGCTACGAGTAGAGGATCAGAGCCCTCAATGCCAAACCACATGCAAGCTCGGGAATCGTAAAGTTGATCATGCGGCCTAAGACCATAGCTAGGGGGACAATGAGCTCAGGTGATAGACTTCGTTGATTCAGGTTCGGCATGGGGCTATCCTAAAGTTGACAACATTCAACTCCGTCGGCTTACATTTCGATTACAGTCCCTTTCTCATGGGGTTCGTTCTGACCCTGACAGAACTAGTGCGGCAATGCAGTACTCTGGATAGACATCTGTATGTGTATATATATATATATGTAGGTACATATATATATATATATGGTAGCCCCCCCCATGAACTACCGACCCTCGTTTTGTATCGTAAACACCGAGTTAAACCTGCTTTTCCGGCAGGT
>CAJNDV010000880.1:14292-24872 GCA_905221635.1 Symbiodinium sp. CCMP2456
TTTAGGGTTCAGGGTTTAGGGCAGTATAGGGCGGTATGATTCGAGAATAGGGCTCCCCGTAAAGGGTACTGCAGGGCTCTATAGTAGGGCTCACTTTAACGGTACCATAGGGTTCTGAAATCGGCTTCCCTACGAGGGTACTTTTGGGTTCTATAATAGGGTCCCCTTGGCCTTTTCAATCCTCTTGCTTAATTAAGGAATATACCTTAANNTATAGTAGGATCCCCAATATGGTTCATGTTAAATTAGCAAAGCGGATGAGCCCCCCGTCGGGACCAAGACACATCAGGTGTCAGCCTCCTCGATGGGAAGGAGTCGAGAAGCTGTAGTACCTGAGCCCTTAGACTGTGAATGACGGGTCAGGTTGCAACAGCTTCTGTCGGGCAAAAGTCAGTCCTCGAGTTTCGGGGGTGGGACGCCAGCCATCTAGCTTTGCCTCTACGGAAATCAGTATGCCGTGGCACCAAATTCCAGCTGCTTGCGCCGCAAGCAGTCATGGCTGCATTGCAGACGATGACATCAGGGCCTTGATTTCGTCGGCCACATTGGAGCATGCTGTGGCTGCTTTGGAGGATTTCGGGTTCCGCTATTCTGCTGAATCGTTCTGCACAGCAAGCAACATCCGGAAATGCTTAAATTCCTGCTGCTCGACGTGACGCTGACATGAACAACTTTGCCGGGTGTCACGCGTATTCTCCAGTCCTCCATAGTCTCCAGCAGGGAAAGCGCCACCTCCGCTCCCACAACCAGCCCTACAGCTTCATCCGAAAAGGTCCAATGGCCGTCACCTATCATGCCACTATTCATTGCTGTAATATACTACAATATACCTTAAGATATTATGTGCATGTGTATGCATATGTATGTGTATACGTTTTTGTATATGTATATGTAAATGTATACATATATATACATATATATATATATATGTGTACATATACATACGTATACATGTATTTGTATATATATATATATGTATACATCTGTTGCTTGATTAGTCATGTAGGTATGTATAGATACATACTGATATGTGTACATGAACCTGGTTCCTGGTGGCTCGGCTGCAGGCCTGCCAGGCTCCGCCGCGCTCGGCTGCGGAAAGGGCAGACGAGACGACCACGACATCGAGAGACTCGCGCCGCCTGGCATCTGGCACAGAGCAGGTGTCATCTTCACGTCCGAAATCAGTTGCTGTTGAGGTGCTGGGGCCCTTTGGAGGCCCCACAACATGCGAGACAGACTTGCTATGGCAGCTACTGTTTGATGTTATGGGAGACTCGGCCGGCAGCAATGCAACTGTCACTGTTCCCAAAACCCGCGTCCCACAGTTTGCACCTCCAAGCTTCGTGGAGGAGTGTGAGGGCACTGAGCCATTGCGAGGCCAGGCGAAGTGCGGAGATGGCGGCGCTGAGAACCTGGCGACTTTGCAGGGTCGATGGGTTCAGAAGAGAGATCCATGCGGGACCGCATCGGTCGGAGATGCCGTAAGATCTAGCAATTCCTAAGCGCAACCAGCCGCGTGTCACGAGTGCAGCAGCTGGCTGCCAGAGTCTGTCAGAGCCTAACCCCCCAATGGGCCCCAGGTACCTACTATATAGGGTACCAGAGCCCCTAAAACCCTACATAGTAGGTACCTGGAGGGTTAGGGAGAGCCTACAGCACTTTTGAGTTGCGGGCTTTGGGCCCAAGCGCTGGCCCCTTGGTGTCTCGCAGCAATCGCAACACCTCCTGTCAGGGAAGAAAGGACACCGAAGGCCGAAGAACTGAGTCTCAGTCGTGACTTGCAGATGTGCGCTAGGATTTTTATATATATATATGTATACATATATATATATATCATATTATATATATATATATATGTATTCATCATATTATCCCGACTTACTGCGGCACTCGAGCAATTGCTGTGCCTGCCATTGACGATGTCGACCCAACAGCCTGATCTCCTGAATTCGGTCCCGACAAAGCCGACCTGAGGCGCAACGCAACAGCAGAGTAAGTAAGGTTATAAGTCCCTTAATTGGGGTTATAAGTATAGTTACCTTAGTTATAACCCTACTAAGTCCCATGATCCTTTAAGTAGGGCTTAAGGAGCACTGCAGCATTGCCTGGGTAATTTGAACAGCCAACGCATGGCGCATCAAACGAATGTGGGGCTGCTGGCTATCAGGGTCTGACGCGGCAACCTACGCTGAAAGACAAGATCCATGTTCCCAACAATGGAGCCCTAGAGTGCGAAGTCAGAAGTCCTGCTTCCAAGCCTGCTCGTCGCGGGCTTGGAACTGCCACTTCCGGGCGGTCCATCTTTGGCCCACAGCACGAACATGGCTCAAGCTTCACGCGCAGGGCACTGCTGGGTTTGTCTGCAGACTGCTTCGGAGCTTATTGGACGGCTGATTGTGAGTCGTCTTGGGTTACAGAAGTTCAGCAGTTGCAGTCCTTGTGGACACTCTGACCGGCTCTATCCACCTGAGCAGCTTTCGCACAACAAGATCGGGACCAATGCGTCCTTTACTGCACAGCCATGCAGCATCTGGCAAACATGAAGCCACTGTTGCTGAATACACCGGTGCACTGCCAGATTTGCTAGCAATCAACAACTGTCAAAATGAATGAGGAGCTACGTGGGGGCATTTGACGTCCGAGCGGACAGTACACGCAATGGACCTGACGAAAGGCCCCGAAACCTGATGGTCCAGCTTTCGCTTTCTTCGCTCTTCGCTGACCCAGGTCTCACGCGAGCAGCGAACACAGCCATTAGCAGCGCCTCCAAGACACGGCACAGTCGGCATGGTGCTCATGCTCAGTATCGCAGAATTATCTCGACACTCGAAGTAGAAGGAGCATAACTCTCGCCTCACGTATACACACGGTATGTGCGCATTGAGACATATGCACATATATATATATATACATAAACTTTTACAAGTGCAATTTATGTTGCATATTTCACGTTACTTTGTACTCGACTATGCTATATTATTTTTACAGCATTGCTTTCATTACATTAGAGTACGTTATGCTATATGATGCTCTATTGTGATTGATATGAGGTGTTTAGATCTGTTATGCTATGCTACGACATCTGAAAATCATGGTGTACTAGATAACATTGTATTGCATTGCATGATGTTTTATTGTAATATGTTATTCGGCCTTATCATTTACTATGTGATATGACATGACATGGTAAGATATGATAACATATGGTATTATATGATATGGTGCTCGCTTCTATTATTTTACATACCTTCTAAGAGTTGATCTTGTTTGCTTTCTTGGCATGTTATACTACATTATACATATTGTTATGTTATATTATGCCATCTTATGCTATGACGTACTATGCCTATATGCGGTTGGAACTTATTAAAGAATATGCCATCATATCATGTCCACGAACTCGAAGCTTATCACACTATATCCTGTTGTATAATTCTATGTTCCATTATACATGTAATGCTCGATTTGCATTGGATATATTTGGATATGTTTATCGATACAGAGAGAGAGAGAGAGAGAATTAAAAAAAGAGAGGGAGAGAGAGAGAGAGAGACAGAGAGAAAGTGGGATAGAGCTACAAATACTCCGGCACAGAAACGCAAACGGTAACATGATGACGGCTCTGCAGTCATGTCGGATGCCTGTCTTTCAGCGTGCAACGCACCTGAGTTGCGGGGTCGGACGCCCAGGAGTGGTGGTCCAGTGAATTGTTGAACCAGAATGAGAACAGCTGGGATCAACGCGGTCGTGCTCGACGAAGATGGGTAGCAGTGCATCTCGATTTTCTTGCGCAGGCCTTGCGAGGATGCATCTGGCTCACAGTGGTTCGCATGCAGGTCGCCCTCAAGTTGTGCGGCAACCGTGTGCAGTGTGCAGGACGTTGCGAGCGTAATGCCTGCGATCGTAAACGTGAATGAGACCGCTTGAAAAGGGCCAGAGACCTGACCTTGGAGCCCCAGAGCGGCTCGAAAGCACTGAGACAGAAGCCGGCAAGAGCCGTGTCCAACCACGCGCCGGGCGGGGCGAATCTGCAGAAAGAGGCAGCGATCCATAGAAGCATTCATGTTTTGTGAGCGTTTATGGTGCCCGCACAGTCCGCACAACATGTCGGCTATATTCGGTTCTGACTAGCGATGACTAATGGGAGAGAGATACCTAGAGGGGAGGGAGGGGTGAGGGAGAGGCAAAACAAAAAGTGCACGAGGCTTCAAGGGCACGCTTTGATGGCAGAACGGCTGGTCTGGCTGGGGTGGACTCCTTTAAACTACTTCGTCTCATCGACTTTGTAGGTGGCCCCTGCATCTAGGTGCTTCCTGACGTTGGGTTGCTTCCGTGCATGGTTTGGATCTATGTTCTCTGACATTGCGCGTGCACATCAGAGCATGCTGTGGGTGCAGGCCTGGGGTACATACATGCCTCGGTGTGAGATTGCACGCCTGCACAGTCTGAAGAGCGATCTATGCACACATCTAGCCCAGCACTTTGTAGCTAGTTACACACACACACGCACATGTATGCAGTATACACGCCTATGCAGGTGTGTGTTGCGTAAAGCGTATAGTGCACGTTATGCAAATTCGTGCATGCCCAGCTCATGCCTTGCAAACCGGCCCCCACATACACGCATGATGACGCCGTGCTGGCTGTTGTATACATGGGAGAGAGCCGAGATGTACCCACATGCAGCATGTAGACATATGCACCCGTGAGGGAATCACCCTATCCGATCTATCCATGTGCTTGTGATTCATTCGTCTGGCTTGCCGCGGCATGCATGCAGGTCCAGCATCCCATGCCTCTTTGCCTGGAGCTGAGGACATGGTTAGTGGCAAACTGATAGCTGTGAGACGGGCTGATCTTCAAAGGTCATGATGTCTCTGCAAGTGATTGCATGCGAGCTTGGCCCACGCGACCCATGCTGTACAGTATTAGTCTGACATGCTGATGCTGGGAGAACAACATGGGAGCCATGGAGCAAAGCTCAGCAGGCGTCAGACTGCTCTTTTGATCCTCTTACTGACGAAACCCAGTATAACTCATTGGAAGCCCACATTGACATAGAAATGGAAAGCGGGTCGAAAGAGCTGCCAGAGGCCATGTTGCAAACGTCTACAAATACGACATGCATTTACAGCTTCCTTCTTACATTGGCCTACATTCCAGCACCGCCCATGCCACCCGTCGTCGACTCCAACTGACGTTCGCTCAACCTCGAGAACGGCGCAGTGTGCTTACCCCGGACGCCGAGTTCCCTATGCAGCGGCTTATTCTTGCTCACCCCAAAGAGCCGAAAGCCTCATCAGCAATAGGTTACGGGTATAGCATGGGGCAGGAACCAACATAAATGATGCGACATGCACCACATGACACACTCAGCCTCTTCTCTACAGGACTGTCGCTGATGTCGTTTTTGGTTATACGGTTATAACACTGAGAACTCGTCTTGTGAATTCTTACAGCTGGTTTGATGTTTACCGTTGTTTTTTAACGTTATTGCACATCTCTCTTATCATGATTCTTCACCTACCTTTGCAAATTGCAGTTTCTTTCGGTGACAGACTGCAAGACCGCCTAGCTGCCCAAAACAGTTCCACCAAGAGGCTGCTGCTGCGACAGCCCGGAGGTGTTCGAACGAGTCGTAGATTTGGTGTTGACTCGTACCAGGGAGCCTTGTGGATCCAGCGATAGCGAGAGGGCGGACAGGGTTTGGGATCAGAAAAGCTGACCGAATGCAAAAGAATAAGAACAACAGCAATTGATATAGATGTGGCCACACTGAAGCCTGAAACCTTGGCACGGATGCACTGTCCCTATGCCCCATCATTAAGCGGAACGAGACGATAGACCTACAACAGATGAATTGTTCTGGAAACTCCCTGGCTTCACGAATCGGGTCGCTGTTCGGGATTCATGGAACTCAAAGGCTTACAACTCTTGCGATCGGGAGCTGATTGCGTCTTCTTCGTGGTCGCTTCCTGGACTTGGTGCGAAATTGATCTCGGGCGACCTCGCCTGCCAAGAGAAGCTGGCACGTTATCTAGGTGCCTGATCAGTTGTCCAACAGACAGACACAACCTCGCCCGGCAGGGTTTAGGATCTTTCGGGCAACATGCAAGTGCCTCCTCGTCCAGCTGGTCCTGTCAAGCTCAAGAGACATTGTAGACATCATGGAAAGGCAGCTGCACAGCAGAGCTTTTCTGACAAGGGATAAGAACCTACTTCTGGGTTCTCATGCTCGCAGCGTCCTCCTCATCATCATCACTGCTCTCTTCACCCTGCAACAAAGCTGCATGAACAAGTGGCTGCCAGTGGCTGCTCCATGCAGCTGCATGATGCTCGTAGGACAGTGGAGGTACCAAGCAGGAGACAGCAAGGGTCAGGAAGCAGAAATACCAGCAAACCGGAGCGTCTGAATCCCTGCCATGCCACCTCTTCAGCAGCTTCCGCTGCTAGGATGAGGTCCTGCGCGAGCCATATTGCATCATGGCGCTTAGATGGATGATTGTCTTGCCATAATACCTCCACAGTCAGCCGCATATCTGCATTCCATTGCTTATCGAGGTGCAGGCCAATCTAGCAACCTCTTGGTGTGCTGCGGGCCTTGCGCGTGATGATGCCCACCAAACTTCCGTCTCGACCGAGCACCTTGCAAACGGCGACAAGACAGCGTATGCTCGGACCTCACGCGCTTGGCACGACCTTCCAAGCCCAGCCAGGCTACTGCAAGGTGTCTCATCCCGAGCTGGCGGAAAAGCCTGTAGCAGTTCCAAACCGAAGTATACCTGCAGACCAGCAGCTCAGGCACGTTGAACATGGCTGGTACAAGTACTACACGCCAGTCTTTGGGAAGGCAGGGGCACTGCGAAACTATGCATGCAGCCGAGCTTCTTCAAAACGAAAAGGCTGTTTCGGTTCACATACGGCCTCAGCCACGTTGCAGCCGAAACGCTTCCAAGTAACAAGAGGATCAAAGCACATCGAGCCAAGGTGCCGAAGGTCCACCAATTTGTCGCTGTGATCTGCGACCAGCTCCCGCACCTCTGCAGGTGTCTGACACCTGGCAAGCTGCAAACGTGAAGCGGCTCTTGCACCCGGAGGCAGTCCCCACAAACTTGACTGGCATGTGCACGTCGACATCATCATCATACGTTCGTTTACCACTGCCTACTCCACCATGCACTATCTCGCCTGAAGGGCATCGATGGCAGCATCCTCAGCAACTCTGGTCAATTAGTGCTATCTTGACAGCGCTCCCGCTCCCTTGAACCGGACTGACCAAGAACCGACGATGCCCGGACGTCAAACGTCAAGTTTGCTCCTGACGGAGCCATGACTGAGCAGCTCTACAACTTCTGGACGTCGCCTCTGCCAAGAGCAGAGCCACCAAGTTGCCGCCAAGAATCTTCTGCCAAGAGATGTGCTTGGTCGGTGCCGCATCGCCATGGGCCACGAAGAGACCCGCCTCCTCTCCGTGTTCCAGGATCCTGCTTAACTTGGGATTTGAACTTCAGTGGTTCAGAGGCTCACTTACAATGCAGGGCACGCATGTGCTCTACGTACACATGGTTGCAAGTTCCTGCCTGCATGAATAATGTGAGTGCACATGCGCGAAGCGCTGTAGAATGAACTTGCACTGTACAGGGGTCCGCAGGGATGCTGCCCTCTTCTTCAGAATTCTGCTGGCACATGCTCGTGCGATCTACATTTATGTGATCAACCGTCATGCACACACCAGGTACTGAAAGCCAAAGGACCCTAGAGCCGTAGGACTTACGCGGCTCCAGATTCAAAGCACCTCTGTCATTTCGGGGTTGAGCACTTCACCCTAGACCCTTCAGTGTTAGCCCGACGAGTGTTGCTCGAAGGTTGGCTTACAGAGGCCTACAACATCCAAGTGTGCAGGAGCTTTCCTGGCCTTCGAGGATCCAAAAACGACAGATTCGGATCAGGAATTGGGACGGAAGCCCAAAAAGACGATTGCGATCAGAAGCGTACGAGCATGGAAGAAACGCATCGGGTTGATGGTGATCGAAGGATTCGTTCTACGGGCCGAGCATTTTCTGGTTGAGACTGTGTCTTTGTTGAGTTAAGCATTACAAACGTCATAATCAAGCAATAAAGTTTACAGGCGCCTGAGCCTCCGCAAATTCGGGTTGGGTCTTGCGGGAAGCTTGTTGCCAGACTTTCGAAGGTAGTGATGCCCCATTGAACAGCAGGACCAGGAAGAATTCATCGAGTCTATTATAAGCCTGTCGGGCGAGAAATGAACACATCGAGGTATGGTAACTGAAGTGATGAGACTTTCGCACGTGCGACTGCTTCGGAGTGAGCCTGAACCGACTCTTGCGGCCCGAAATTTTGTCGGTCATTGCGATTTCACCCTCCATGCTGGCGCGCCGTCTTGCCAGATTTCGGCGGCAAACGCCATTGCATTCTCTGCTATGGCAGGCCGACCTGCTCCTGTCCCCCGACAACAGTCTCAAAACTTGCATGGCTTCAGTGCGGAGTTCCCAGAATAGATGTGCATAGCGTCATAGTGGAGCAACGCGACATGTGTCCTGAGGCTTCCTCCTTGTGTGTGAAACGAACAAATATAAGCAGCAATGCTTTGGAGCAGCTACCTTGTCAAACTGAGCAACAGCATCGGATGTCTTACTTTAGTTAACGATGTTAACGTTTGATTCCATACTATGGCATGATTCCACGCGGAATCTGCGAACCAAGCAAGCCCGCCTTCGCAGGACTGACTGGGACAGCATACCCGCCACACGCTTCGTGCCGGGGTAGAGCACCTTAGAAGGAATAGTGGTCACGGGTCACGATGCATGTTTTCTGTGACTCAGACAGAAGCGCACCAGCAAGAGCAGCAGTAAGTGTGGAAGGAGTACATCTGCAACAGGAATTGGACCGATGTAGAGTAGGGCGTCTGCGTCTGACGCCAAGCAGTGAACGTTTTCTAGATTCTAGAGGTGCAACACCAAAGCGCCGGAAAGCTGTGGTGATTCTCGCCAGCTAGCACCTGCAACAGCAGAGCAACTCCAAAGACATGTCGGCAACACCTTGCCCAAATAACAATGAAACCTATGCTTCCTGGAAACAAAGAGAAGGAACAAGGCGACATGGTAACAACGATAATCCTTGATACTGATTGCAACTACTCCAGTTTCTGGTACGAAATGCAATTTCGGCTCTGACTCAGGCATCACGAGTTGTTAAAAGTTAGGCGTTTGCAAGCATTATCGCTCTTGCATCAATTCCTCATGATTCCGTTCCGCCTTTCCAGTTGCGTACTTCTGTCTGCCAGCCTCGACCAGGTTGGAGACAGATTCAACGAGCTCCAGGGTGACCACATCCCGCTGCATGACATCACGGGCCTGCGAATTCGGGGTGGAAGGGGTCGAAAGCCTTTGGAGCCCAAGGTCTACAACCTTGATGGTGGGAAGACGGTGGTGTCTGTCCACTGCAGATGCTCAGACCAGCTAGACAAACTCTGGCTGACTCTAGCTCCCCTCAGCCAGACTGTCGTTTCCATACATAGAGCTGGAGAAGATGATTGCCAAGACAACCCGGGCAGCAGGGCTCATCCCTGACGAACTCCTCTGGTTCGATTAGATCAGGAATCCACCGACGGCACTCTTCGTGGTATGCTCTCGGCAGAACGAGACTTCCATGAGACCGCAGACTAGGAAGAGAAGCTGCACATAATTCCTTCCTCTACTTTCACTTGATCGAACGGCCTCTCCGAATAGCCGAAAGCAGAAAAACCGCAAAACACCGAAGCGCCTGGAGCCTCTTCTCACTAAGGCCGCTACTGAGTCGATACCGCTCTGTTCACTATCAGATTGGGGATGTTTGTGAGCACTCTTCTGGGTAAGTACGCGTGATATACATGTCTAAAGCGTCGAGCAACTACGGCTTCTACATGGCAGACAAAGCTTGGGGCTTCTTCGGGCCAGGTTGTCGAAGCCCAGGCCGAGAATGCCTGCAAGGGAATCATTTCCTTCTCCGGGTTCTGCTCCAGAAATGGAATGTGCTTGAGCTCGATGATATGCAAGTCGTAGATGCCCCTGTCCGAATAATAGTGGCGGGTTACGGATTTTCCGCTGTAGGGTTTAGGGCTTTGCATGAGGCTCAGCTGAACGATCCTTCTTCGTCAGCATCCTTATTATCGTCAGACGTACACTCATGCCGCACGCGGTTTTTGAAGAGCAACGTATGCACTTCGCCTGTTGAAGCGGTCGCCAACCCACTTCGCAACCTCACTGGGAAACAGCACCAGGAAGCAACACTTTTAGTGGCAGCAATCGTTTCGAGCGTATATTCACTGGCCGGGCATGGATACGAGTAGTGCTGGATGTGGTCGCCGTGAGGCTACGTTCGCTGGCAACTTTGGGCGCACAAGATGAGGGAACACGGGTACTGTTGAATCTAAAAGTACTAATAGTGGTTGTAGTAGAAGTTGTAGTTGTGGTTGTAGTAGTAGTAGTAGTAGTAGTAGTAGTAGTGGTAGTAGTAGTAGTAGTAGTAGTAGTAGTAGTCGTAGTAGTAGCAACAGCAGTAGCAGTAGTAGTAGTAGT
>CAJNDV010000880.1:38181-51318 GCA_905221635.1 Symbiodinium sp. CCMP2456
ACTGGCAGTAGTAGTAGTAGTAGTAGTAGTAGTAGTAGCAGCCGCAGTAGTAGTAGTAGTAGTAGTAGTAGTAGTAGTAGTCGTAGTAGTAGTAGTAGTAGTAGTAGTAGTCGTAGTAGTCGTCGTAGTAGTAGTGGCAGTGCTGCAAAGGATAGGACCGTGCTGGGGAGGCCGGCGACCAGTCTGTAGCTAGTGCGGAGCCAGCAGCCTGAATCACAATCGCACCATCGAAGCAGCAAAGCCATGTTGAACCATCTTGAAACGAGAGTTCCAAGTACTAATGCCTCACCAAAACCCCGAGACTCCAACACCACAACTGGCTACCGTCAAAGCACCAAATTCAAACACTGCAACCGTGCCTTTTCAACGGCCGGGTCCCGTGATGCTCCGTTAGACTTTAGCTCAATGAAGGCACATCATCGAATCAAAGCCATCATGAATGTGCCACCTGCGCTGCGGGCATCTAGATGGTCCCGGTCCTGGAAGCGGGAACCGACCAAGTCAGGAACCAGAGAACTCCAAGGTCGAGTCTAGCATCTTCAGGTCTTTGCGTGCTCTATTCGGTAACAAGCTGCAGGTGTCAACCACTTTCGATCTAAGCTGTTGTTCGGCTGTTGCAGAAGCTTGCGTCATCGGGAATATGGACCCGCCTGCAGGAGCTCAACTGCCGCAACCATCTCGCTGCCGGCATCTTCCTGCAGGGCCAAGTGCAGCTTCCTTCAGGACACGTTGAAACACATGGACGGTGTTTGCGAGCATGACAGGCAGTTGCAGCACAAGTTTCGACATGCATTTCAGGATTTGCACTCGAGCCTAGGGTGTTGGATGTACAAAGGTGCCAGTCTAGAAGCGGCAGGCACACCTTCTCCACGTTCATGCCAGCTCCAAAATAGTCGCGAAGCTCGTGAAGCACCTTTATCCCAGTGAGCATTGCAGCATGGCATGTTCGGAAGAAGCCTTGACCCTAACTCCAATGCTGCTGCAGAAAGCCGGGGTGAACAAGCCGGACACACGCCTTCTGAAATACAATGCTATACTATGCTCTGCTATACCATACCGTACTATGATATAGACGAGCGTAGTATAGTATACTACACCACAGTTTTGTGCACCATACTATACTATAGTGCAGTATGGTATAGTACAGTATGGTATTGTGGTAGTACAGTGTAGTAGAGTCGAGTAGAGTAAGGGCGCCTCGCAAGCTGCCCCAGCCGTCGATGCTTGGGCGGCTGCGATGAGGCCTTAAATGAGGCTTTCAGAAGACTTGAGGATGGTGAGGCCTTACCCAGGGTCCTTACCTTAAGGCCAAAAGGATGCTACTCATTCTCTTCTATGTCATTTTGGGCCTCTTAATTCTCAATTGAAGGTCATGTTGAGAGCATGGCTGTACGGCCAAGTTCATGGGCAGATGGGGCCTATTCAACCTAAGGGCAATGCCGCACCAGCCCTGAGCCCTGGCTGCCCAAAGAGGCGTCGAGCGAATTTAAGGACCCCTGACCCGAGAGCATGATGACGAGATGCCAGCTCCAGGCAGCTCTGGGTTTTTAGCCCCTACCTACGAGTAGCTTAAACCCAGAAGTCACGAATCAGCTGATCCAAAAAGGGGCAGAGCGGGAAGACACGATGTGTCCAAAACGTGCAGGCTAAGTGCTGGTCCGCTTGCACTGGTCTGCAGCTGGGCCTGTCTAGGGTTTCCATGTAACATTCAAGCGGTGAATGTTGTGGTCGCAAGCGAGGCTCATGTTTCACAGCATTCATATTTCCAGCAGATACAGCGAAGGCAGCCACCTCACACCTGCATGAACCCTGTCGATCTTCGCAGCCCATGTGCAGCATGCTTGGCTGCTTGCAACGCACCCACTGTATCAGCTACAACTGGCTATACTTGTACCGGCCTTCCGCATGAACGAAAGCAGTGCCACAGCACCCTCCCAGTCTTCGGCCTGGGTACTGCGGCACAGAGCTGCTTTCCAAAGTTCTGTCTTCGGGAGGCGTTCCGTACGATACGGGTCCATTCGGCCTGCGGCACGTAAACCACCCACAGCAGCGTAGTTGATCATGCTATGCCATCTGGCCTTCTTCTAGCGAAAGTAGAAGGTAGACTATGCTCGTGATCCCTCCTTGCTCGATGCTTCCCGAGGAGCTTTGCCACAAGCTTCCACTACGAGATCGAAATGCGTCGGAGAGGGCCTGCGGCAACAGCTCGACCAGGTGTCATGATGCTGCTGAATGCCTTGTTGCCAATGTCAGACGAGACTGGCTAACATCCAAAAAGCTGGCTCTGTCATGTAAGTGGGTGTACGAGATGCTGATGACGTCGATAGTAACTGCTCAAAGTAGAGAGGATGACGATGATGATGTTGAGGATGATGATGATGATGTGGATGCTGCTGCTGCTGATGATGATGATGATTATGATGATGATGGTGATGGTGATGGCGATGATGATGATGATGATGATGATGATGATGACGGTGATGATGACGAGGATGATGATGAGGATGATGACGATGATGATGATGATGATGATGATGGCCCAGACGTTGGTAGTGGTGAAGACATGAAGATCCTTATGCTGGAGCTAAGGCGGCCGTGATGGTGATCCTGGTGATGCGAAGAAGAGAACACCATGAGCAGGGGCAAAAGACGAAAAGCGGCGCAGACTAGCATCAGCATGAAGACCATGAGCAGGGGCAAAGGACGAAAAGCGGCATCAGCATCACCCTGTTGAAAGATGACAAGCATGGCGGCCTCGTCAAGGAGTTCAACACTTCATTGGCCTGCAGCAAGGCACGGTCCCAACACACAGTGGTTAGCTAGGATGGGCTGTTCCAGCAGCGGTTGTCGACGAGAGCATGGCAGATTGTGAAACTGGTAAAGAAATCGAAAGCTGCCTGCGTGTGCCCGCAAAGTCCGACAGTTTCTACAACTAATGGCGCTGCCCGAAAACACAACTTCGACGACTGCGGCGACTACTGCTACTGCTCCTGCTACTGCCGCTAATACTGCCACAACTGAGACTGCCAACATACTCACCAGGTCATCATCTGGTCGCCACCACTTCGCCGCCCTGAAGCAGGCCCCAATTCTTATGTCCTGTGGCTTCGAGCCTTGGCGGACTGCGCTGCCGCAGCACAGGCTTGAAGGATGGCCTGCAGGCTACAGTCCGGTGGCGACGATTGTAGACGTGGTAGGAGCAGCATAGGTTCATTACGTGGGAGCTGTGGTCTACTCCGTCAGCATTGGTGCTTTCAAGAGATAATGGGGATAGAAATCCAAACACGTCGACCCATGCAGGAGTTGTGATGATGGAATGTTCAAATCTGGGATGTTGGAGACTTGGGCGTCCGATGCGAGGGAATCTTTCTTGTGCTGGGCGTCCATGCGCATCCGCTCGCCAATGCACCCCAATCTCGAGGATCTTCCGACAACCTAAATACCGAGACAAATACACCCAAAGGAGGAATGGTGCCGTGTAGTCAACAGAAGGGTTGGAAGCATTGAGGTCCCAAAGCTGGGTGTGCGGCTGCCCTCCCTGTAAGCCAAGATTTCCATTTCGGAGCTCCCAACCCGACGTCTGAGTCTTTGTAGTACTGTACTGTCAGCAAGCCCTGCATGCACAGAGTAACGTCTATGTCTGTGCAAAACAGACCAAAACACAGTATTTAGCATAAAATATGACCATTATTAGACTAGTAGTGTTAGTCTCATGCCAGTCTTGTATTGCCAACATCATCCTTAGGACAGCAAGGTTACCAGTCTGACGTCTACTGTTGATTGGTTCATGAGATGAGTTCCCACGCTCACCGGCCTTGGTCGATTCTTCACTCTCGCGGATCATTGTCACGGCGCAGCTGGTCCGCAGAGCCATTGCCTCGTCTGGCCATCCGCGGGGTTCGGAGGTTTGAGGCTTCAGCGTCCAAGCCTGAGGAGCCTTACAAGTCTGGAGTTTGGTGTGGGGCTCCAGCCAGGCTACTGTAGGGGGTGGTTTCGGGATTCGACTTCTTGGCCTGCTTATCATATACTGGGGAGCCCTGTTGAAATATGGCGGAGGGTTGAAAAAGAAGCGGCGCAGTCGGGATGTCAACAAGAGGCATCGTGCGGAATATGATGGGGAACCTATATGTATGATGAGGACCTAGAGCGGCCTCGATAGCCACACTTGGGATTCATAGAGGTCATCTAGGATATGTGGATCGGGAGCAGATTATGGCTTGCAGCCAGGAATGCAATGCGAAGCAAAGCCGGATATCACAGAACTCAAGAGCTGACTCATTCGTAGAACTGTAAAACGAACACATAGGCAGAAAGAGATATACAGCAAGGCAAGCAAGGAAAGGCTGCAAGCTACGATGGCGAATAAGCTGCGTCATGTGATGTGTCGGTTGAGTGTCCAATTTATATGGAAGTTGTGTGGATGATTCTAGTCAAGGGCCGAGCGCTTCGAAGTTATCAGATTTATCAGGAGTCTGAAGGAATGAACAAATGAATGAATGGGATTTGCGGCGGCGATGTACGAAAGCTCCGTTCCGCCCGCCGCCGGAAGCTTCTGACCGGCTTGTCCGCCTCCGTAACCTTGCCTGCAGCGTCAACGACCGCTTTCGCCGGCAGTAACCGTCTTGGCTCCAATTCGAAGGGCCGGAACAATCAGTGCCGGCGAAAGTCGTAGTTGAGGCTCTTAATGATCTTAATGTGATTAAAGGCTAGGCATTTGGGATAGGACCCACGGCTCACAAACCATCCCAATTGCTGTCCGCAGTGACGACAACGAACTCAGTTCTCGCCTTGACTTCTATGACCAGACAGAGGATCTTCTCTCCGATATCGTAGAGGGCTCGGCAAGCTTGTACCTTGCCGTCGACACGCGGCTTCTCGGTCTCGGACCTTTCGGGAGAGGAGTCCTCGTTTCCGTAGCCACCTTTGCTGATTCACGAGCCACATCGTGGCAGTCTCCCAAACTCAAGGGCAGAAGCTCCTTGTCTTGGAGACGAGCCATGCGGATAACCGTCCCCGATCATCAATCATTGCCAGAGCATGTTGGGCGTTGCTTCCGCAATCCTTGTGGGGCTAACATGATGGTATATAGTGCATTGTAGTATAATATTGTATATTTGAATAGGTTCAATCACTATAGCGTGTTATAGTCTATTGTAGTACAATAGTGTAGTATATTATCGTACTTTCTAGTATGTGGGGACTTCTCTAAATCGGGGTCCGTTTAAAGTGCATCATGAACATTTCAAAGTTCAATCTTTCAGGTCAATCAAACTAAGAATGCCCCATACAACTCATTCCCTCATTCCCGACTGAGCACCAGCCAGTTTTTAGGTCCCCAATATAGTACGGCACTCTTATAAAAAGGAACCCTACAAGGTACCCTAATCTAGAGAACCACCCATATTATCGTACATTATACGGCATCTCTCGAGCGGATCTAAAGACTCCCCGCGAAGACCCGGCCTTGCGCCAAAGACCCTTGGCGCCCAGGACGCTGAGCATGGGCATCAGGGCCTCGTTTAGGGTTTATAGGGGTGTTGTCAAAATTATGGTCCCTTTTGGGGTCCTTATTATAATACGGCACCTATTATTTAGGGTACCCCAAAAGGGACCATAATTTTGACAACTACCCATAGGGTTTTGGGTTTAGGGTTTTGGGGCCTTCAGGGGAGCCCAGACTGATGTAGCATCATATACCAGAGTGGACTCAGGGACGGTGTCTCTATCAACCGTGGTACTATTCTGTGCATAAGCATACTATAACTTAGCATAATGTACTATAACATACGCTAGTGTACTATAATGTGCTATGATATATCATTTTCTACTGGAATGTATTGAAAACGTATTGTAATACAATATAATATACTACAAAGTATTGTAATGTATTATATATTATGATCTAAGAGCTCCCGCGGATGCTCCAGGCCTAAGTCATTGCTGCGACTGCGCTCCCACTGGGGACCACCACAGTCGGCCCCAAATGCCCCAAAGCCCGGCAAGCAATGTCTGTACAAAAGCACCTTTCGGTTGCTGGCAAGGCCTGTGAAGAGACTTCGCAGTAAAGGTGAATGACAAAGAGTATGCGTCTGTGCAGGATGGAACAACATGACAGCTTTCACCAACGCACGACTTCGGCTTTGTCTACACGGTCTTCTTCGTGTTCTTCCTTTCGCTGCTACTATAACTATGCATTAATCGTTTCCCCCTAATATTGAACGCCCCCCCCTGGCCCCCCCAGCCCCGCCCCCACCCCCCCAATGAAAACTCGGAAAGCGTTTTCATTATTTAGGGGGTATTGTTATCTCTACTGCCACTTTTGAGGGGATGTGCTCTTGCTCCGGATCTGGCTCTTGCTTCTTTTCTTTAGGGCCCCCCCCCTTATAATGAAGCCCAATAAGGTAGGGATATCCCTATAAAATGCTTATGCTTATGTGCTTTTTGGGTTCCTAATTCTTGGGCCTGGCCGTCTGCACGCAGCCCTTCGGAACCGGCCGCCAAGAGCCTCAGATCTCGGCGAGCACTCGTTGTCTAAGATAGCGGAAGGATTAAGGGTTTAAGGTTAAGTTTAGAGGCTATCTTCACCATCCATCCTTACATAAATATATATATATATATATGCAGAATATATATATATATATANNNNGGGGCAAGCCCCCCTCACCCGCGCGCATCACTCTCTCTGTCTCTCTCCGTCCGTTCGTCCGGCCGTCTGTGTGTTTGATCAGAAACGAATTGAGGACTTTCTCGCCAGGGTCGCGGCAATCCCAAAGCCGACGCCCACCTCAGCCGCACCAACATGGGGGTTTACGGATTTTGGGGCTTCGGGGGCTTGTGTGAAGGTGCAAAGGGCCCAGGAGTACAAGACTGGCTGGCAAGAGAAGGGAAACAAGAAAACCAGCAACCCCTCCTGGAGAAGCCACAGAACTGCAAACTAAAAGCTGCACTTGCTGCCGTGCTGCTGAAGACTGCGGTCGCAAGCGCTGAGGACAGCCTGAGCATTGCTGAGTATGAGGGCTACACATGGCTATGCTACGTGATTGCTGAGGAAGCTGACATCAAGTTTCACTGTAGCATGCCTACCCGCAGCCTTGCAGCACCGTGCAGCACCCACTTAGCCCTAAACGCATCACTCCGAATGCTGCAATCTGTTGGGGACAGCAGGGCGGGGAGCCTGAGAGGAAAGAATGCTCGCGTCCTCTTGCAGGGAAGACTAGCAAGTCTCAGGGCTAAGTGCAGCGCGCTGCAGCAAACAAGGCCTCCTGAGCCGCCCAGCAACTCCCTGCTTGACCTCAGTCTCAAAGATTTACGTGCTCCGTAGGGCTGTTTGGATCCATCCAGACCTTAAGGTTTTCGACGTAGGATTGAGGGCCGCAGCCGAAAGCAAATTACGGAGCTCCAAATTCTGCTTGGCCACAGCAGGCGCAATGCCAGCGTCCAGCGCAGCCCTTTCGCGCAGGCCTGCATCAAACAAGTAATCCCTCCTTCATCCCAGACTGTTCATCCCCACCAACTCGACCAACTCCGGGTCGCGCCATCAGAAGCGCACCCTGGCTGTAGCCGTCCAGACCCACACCAAGTAGTGACCTGGCAAACATGTAGATCAAAATCAGTTCAGGAACAAAAAACAGTATCCAGCAGTAACTTCTGACGAGTCACATACGAGCAGCCAGTTCCATCGACTGCTCCCACTCCTGTCCTCCATCAGCTGAGGCTGAGAACACATCTCGGAAACTGTGCCCTGCAGTTAAGCGCAATAACTTGGTACTTACTTCTTGCATGAATGTGCCATAGCACAGAGTCCCGCAAGGCATGAGGAGCAGCGCTTTTTTGTACATGTGGGCCCACCGATGCAACCTACAGGAAGTGCATATGGTAGCCACCACATAGCTCACTAGCACCGGATTCAAGCGGTCTCCAAAATATGCGCACACACCATTCCAAGATAATGTTTCTCGAGGATGCGCTGACAGTAACCTCAAGAGCAGAGAAGCCATCACTCGAGCCCAATGCAACTTCCGAGCTTTCCGCTTGTGCCGTCGGGAAGATGACTGTTCAATCGGTTTAGGCTCCAGGTTGACTGTCCACCATGCCACCTTGGCTGCCTCAGCTAAGTAGTCAAGATAAAATTTGACACCTACATGCACCGAGGGCGTTTGCATCATAGGTGCATCATGCGCATGCTGGTACAAGTCCACAAACATAGAGTAAGTTTTAGCTCATGAAAACGAGGTGGACTACACGACAGTTGCAAGTGCACGACATCAGAGACGGCTACAAGAGGAACAGGACTCGTGGAATAGGAGGCAGTGCATAGGCGAAGATTACAAGGTTCCTTCCACCTTCCACAGCGAGGACTCCGTGCAAATCCAATCTTTGGACTCGGTTGTCGCTGGATGTGGCTTACTGGTTTCGGAAGGCTGTCGGAAGGCCCCATGTAAGGCAGTCGTGAACTGCAAGCCGCCGTTTTGCCAGTACCGCAAAGCCGAAGCACCAGGAACTTGCAGCAATCACGGAAGCTCTTCGCTCGAATTTCCGACTCAGTTCTCTTTGGGGCTTTGCCGACTCAAAGCAATGCACAGCCGACATGCATGCAATTAGTTGCAATTGCCATGTCCAAAAACTGTCCTCGAAACGATCGTCGAGGTTTCTCATGCTGCTGAGGCCAGCTACAGCTCGTGACATGCTGCTCCATTAGCCCTGAGGCTACTTTCCCGCGCATCTTGCTTCAGGAGTGTACTTGATGCAATCGCCGTCAAGAGGCGGCACAGACAACAACCTGGGCCCTAGGCTGCCAGATACAAGAGCCTTTGACAAATATGAAATATGCACCACTCTAGCTTTCAAGAATGCGCAGGAGGAGGTAGCAGTCAGCCAGAGCAGGCAGCAGTTTGGAAGGATGGGCGAGGCCACAGTTGCTGCCCGCATCCGTAGCAAGGCCTAGCAACAGATATGTCGCTGTTTGAACCAGGTGAGCGGATTGTATGCCGTGTAGCAGGCTACAGTATCAGGTCACCGATCTGGGGTCGGAGCCATGGTCTCTGAAGGCAGCCCCCGCCCGCACTGCCGTCCCACAACCCGAACCACAACATGATGCCAGCGTAGATCCCAAAACGTGATACAGCATGCGACGACCCAGCCCACCACGTGCACCACGACCACCAGCACCGCCAGGACCACGGCTCATCAGAGCACCAGGAGACTGGCGGGAGTCACAGGCACGGCCAACATGCTACCCCCATGCACTGGCGGTCTTCGGGACCGGATGCTTCGCGCATCTTTGCCCCATAGCAGATTCCGAGACATCACCGCCTCACGTTCTTTCCGGACTCCCGCTCACGCCCGGTCCCTGGAGACCCGCGATGCCGCGTGAGGGATGTGAGGGTTACAAGTACCACTTTGTCGCGTGGATGGCGCTCGTGCTCAAGCGTGCGTTCAGACTCGAAAGTTGCAACATCAAACTAACAACTTAAGAACCATACTACTAAATAGGTCACTAAATAATATGGTAGATCTCATGGTGGGCTTAGAGTACTACTTTCCGCTGATCTTCTCGAAACCTCGGAGATTGCCATCGGCCCGCGTCGGCCCTTCACGCGGAGAGAGGTAGCACCTGCGACTCACCGGAGCTCGTCGAGACTTTGGGGCTTGGGCCTTGACGGGCTTGAGGGGTGAACAATGGGTAGTCATAAGTGGGGTTATACGTCCCCCAACATGGGAGTTATGACTATAGTTGCCCTGCTTACGACTCCACTTATAGGGTTTAGGGAGCATGGACTAATTAAGGGTGGGGTAGGGGGCTTGAGGGTTTAGGAGGGGCTTACATCTCCGGGTGCTGCGGCATCCAGGGCTTCCGATTCATTCAGCATACAGTGTTGCAACCCGACACGTTCAACACATGGAACCCTGTTCCAGACGCTGGCCCGGGGGGTCCCGGGTGAGCAATGGGGACCTCCAAGGCAGCGCGGCGCACATAGATGGACTCATCGCCTCGTGTTGGTTTCTTGGGAGTTTGCAGCTTCTACATTGGACATGTGCATGACGAATTACAGTGGCTGTAGCCAAACCACCGTAGGCTCTGAGGCTCCGCGAGGGTTCGATCAAGGATTGTCGAACAAAAATGCAACAAAAATATCTCCATCATCATCATCAACAGCAGCAGCACCAGCATCAGCATCAACACTGCCGATAGCAAAAGCCGAGCAGCAGCACTAGCAGCCGCACCATTGTCGTCCACCCGGCATCGATGGCATCGTGATAGTCACCCTTCTCTTTACACTTTACTCTGTTTCATCATCATGCTAGCATCGCAGATACATTGGGAGGAAGCTATCCAAGTTAATACGGCCGCAATCAAATGTTGAAAATGCCGTAAGCATAATCGATTGCTGCAACACCCAGCTGCTCATTAACAGAGCGCGTCACTCAACAAAACATGCACTGGCTGCTACATTGCCCTGCTAGGCATCGCCCGTCTCTGCCGTGACCTCCAGCGCAGCTGCTGAGTGCATCTCATCTGTATTCCTGCATGCACTGCCAAGTGGCGCAGGCCGCGGATCACATAGTTCAGGGCTCGATGGTCATCTGGCAAGCGAGAAGTTTTGCCCACAGGCGGGAGGCCATAGTGGAAGATCAGGGCTTGCCAGGCAAGGCTGACGGGAAAATATGGTTCAGTGTCGTGGTGCTTGCCGTGCTTGCGCTCATCCCTGAAGCAAAGAGGCTCGACATGGCTCAACAGATGTACACTTTGGACAAGCGCAGCGGTAGCCAATTCAAGCTACGATACTGTCCAGGCATGGGGTCCACTCATCAACTGCTAGACAGACATTCTTTGCACAAATAAGGACTTGGAGAGTGGGAGCAGTCAGTTGGGCTTCCGCACCTTCGCTGGCAACGTGGGCCAGTGCGCGGATGGCCTCCTCACGAATCTCGACGTCCTGTCGGCTTACACTGGCACGACGTCGCTATGGGCTGCCGTGCAAGATGCAAGGACAATCTCCAAAGGTTTCGGACTCACCATAAGTGTCCTTGTCATCCGCTCGTGCCAGAATCGTGTCAATGGCATGTGCATCGCCTTTGGCCACCACATGGGGCAAAGCCTCCAGATTCTGAGATGAA
Source organism: Symbiodinium sp. CCMP2456 (assembly GCA_905221635.1). Classification (NCBI taxonomy): domain Eukaryota; class Dinophyceae; order Suessiales; family Symbiodiniaceae; genus Symbiodinium; species Symbiodinium sp. CCMP2456. The sequence continues at coordinate 49,300 of CAJNDV010000880.1, forward strand.
TGAAGCAAAGGCAAGAACCACAACTCAAGGATTGGAATCCAGAGGCAATCTTCTTAGATCCTTCCAACCCGCGCACCCCATGAAATTTGTCGCCACATTGACCTTCACTCGGCACGTGCCCGAACAGAAGCGGATGAGCTTCTTGAGTGAGTCAGGAGGCAGGCGCATGAGATTCTTATGCATCCGGACCAAGCAATGAGACGTACGCTCATGAAGCTACAGTTGGCAGCAGAGCTTCTGGCACTTGCTGTACATGTAGCAAAACGCAGAAGAGGACCGGGACTTGATAGCGAGTCTGAACCTAAATTACAAGAGGTTGACGGACCGTTTCATACCAGCGGCTGTGTCAGACGTAGGGCTCCTGGAATTGCTACACCGACCTTGTGCGCACGATCCGCACTACTTTACTATCCAGCAACAGGGGATGTTGGGGTGCGGCGGCAGCCTTTGGACTGCTTAGGAAAGCCTGCCACTGCATCAGCTTGTACTGAAATTTTATGAACGGATTATAGGTCACTTATAGTGGTAATTCTATGGTCATTTCTAGTGGAATATTGTAACTTGGAATTAGTTCATTTGCAGTCCTATCGACGACGTCCAGAACTGCGCCGAGACAGCCAACACCCTCATGACCCTATGCAGTCACACAGTTGCAATGGGATGCATGGCCTGCAATGCCGCATGGCGCACAGCGAAGGCTGCGTTTGACAGCAATCCCGTGATGTGGTCCACAACTTCCTCGGCCAAAGGGGACGCGAGATAGCACTGGTGTTAACATGGGCAGGTGTAGTAGCTTGCAGAACCAGCCAGGAGAGATGCGCTCATGGCTCCAGCCAGGTTTGCCATGGTCAGCAGAACTCCAATATGGGAGTTTCCGAAATTGGGGTACCTCATTTTGGGGTCCTTATAATAAGGATCCTACTATTTAGGGGACTATATTGGGGTCCCCCTATTTTCGGAAACCCCCATATGACTATGACAGTGGTCCGGGGCAAGCACGGGATCACCAGGAGCAACGAGGCATCGAAGAGCAGGGCCCATCCTAAGCTATGCCACATCTACTTCTTTGAACAGCTCTGCTGTATTGGTTTGGGGTTTAGGGTTCAGGGTTCAGGGTTCAGGGTTTAGGGTTTATTGCGCTGCCACACCTTGCTGTCTACTTCTTTGTGCGCCCGAGTGTCTCAGCCATGGCGGCGCCGCCGAAGGAGGAATCCTCAAGTAACTTGTTCCAGAATAGAAGGGCTTCGTACCATCCGGGATCTTGGTTCCAGCCGGAGGAATTCCGACTCTCCTCGTGTTTGTCTTGGGGATCAGGTCCCGACCCCGAGCACCGGGCCCTCAGACATGCAAGCAGCGAAGCCAGCACGTCGCGGTCCTCACAAAAGCTTGGCTGTGTGTCGTTGCTACATATCTCTGCAGCCTGCCAGGCCATGCGGCACGGGAGCTTGAAAACCCATCGGAACTTGTAGTTCCTGGGTGACAAAGCGATCGGGCAAGGGCTCCTCGCGGCGAGCGACACGAGAAACGGCCCGCACCGCGGCAGCACCTCCCACTTTCGGGGGCATGGACTGACCACTGTCGGCCCGAAGTGCAAAAGAAACGCTTGCGAGAGGGCCTGGTCTCCCCATCTCTCACTGTTCCGGAATACTTGACAAGTATTGGAAGCAGTGGAAGTCGGAGTAGTAGTAGTAGTAGTAGTCGTCGTCGTCGTAGTAGTCGTAGTCGTCGTAGTCGTCGTCGTCGTAGTAGTCGTCGTAGTAGTAGTAGTAGTAGTGGTCGTCGTAGTAGTAGTAGTAGTAGTAGTAGTAGGTAGTAGTAAAAGTAGTAGTAGTAGTAGTAGTAGTAGTAGTAGTAGTACTTGTTGTTGTTGTTGTTGTTGTACTAGTGGTAGTAGTAGCAGTAGTAGTAGTAGTTGTTGTTGTTGTTGTTGTCGTTTCTACAACAACAACAACAACAACAACAACAACAACAACTACTACTACCTACTACTACTACTACTACTACTACTAGTACTACTAC
>CAJNDV010000880.1:57732-78118 GCA_905221635.1 Symbiodinium sp. CCMP2456
ACTAGTACTAGTACTAGTCCTAGTCCTAGTCCTAGTCCTAGTCCTAGTCCTAGTCCTAGTCCTAGTCCTTACTCCTGCCGCTACTTCTACTGCTACTGCCACTGCTCCTCTTCCTCCTCTCCTGCCGCTGCCGCTGCTGCTGATGCTCCTGCTCCTGCTACTCCAATGCTAGTTTAACAATGCTACAATCACCACAACGGCGCGAGTCGACAACGACTACCAAGAAGACCACCAGGAGCGGCAACAAGACCAACATGACTACAACCACCTCTTGCAGCTCCAACTGTGACAATCATTGACACCGCGATCCGCCGATCACCAAGGTTCTCATACTATTATCATCATTATGTTTTTTTTCTGCGAATTCGCTGCCATCATCCAAACACACAGTGTCACTAATTGCCAGGAGCTAACGAACAGATTTACCAGGGCCTGCCTGGGCCATCCACGTGTCAATGGCGTGATGCATGTGCGGCCTGCGCACGGATTTGCCCCGTTTGAAGGCTGGAGCGGCCTAGACTCGGGTAGACCCGGCTCTCAGAGTAGTAGTGGTAGTACTAGTGGTAGTAGTGATAGTAGTAGCAGCAGCAGTAGAAGCAAACGATATCAACTGGACCGCGTGCCTCATCAGAGTCTTCAAGCTCTCCTGCACCGGCAATGCTCAGCTAGGCTTAGCTTCATCCGCCAGACTGGCGAGCTGGTTTCGCCTCCGTGCCCATCTTCATGTGCTTCTTGGAATCCGCCATGTTAGCGAACCTGCCCCAAGCACCCCAAGTAGCACTGCAAAGGGTTGCAAGTTGTTGCAAGTCACAATCTGCTGGTTGCGAACATCCAGAGGCTTTTTGTAGGCTCGGCTTCTCCACTCCACTCGGTGCCTTTGGCTGTTGCAGTTCTACAAGGAGTCCCAGTCTCGCTGCCCTTCCCTTGAGCCAGAAGCCGACCAGACCGGCCAAGCTATCCTAACCAGAGTAGGGACAGCAATAGTTATACCATATACGATATCATAGCATGGCGTCTCGTATTTATAGTATTTTATAATATGATATAGCAAGACATTTTTTGTTGGAACATACCGTATATGATTGGTATATTATATTATATTATATTATATTATATTATATTATATTATATTATATTATATTGTATTATATTAAATTATATTAAATTATATTATATATAAAGTATAGTGTGTAGTATGAAATATGTAAACTACATCATATGATATAAAATATATGCTACAGTAAAATACATCATACATAACATAAAATACAGCTTTACATAGTAGTAATAAGGATGAAAAAATATTAATAATAACAATAATTAATCATAATAATAGAAACAATAGAAATAAATAGAAAAAAAGTAAGACAATAACAATAATGATAATAGTACTAAGAATAATACTAATAAGAATACAGAGAATAATTTATGATGATAATCATGATGGTGATCATCAAACACTCCTACCAGACATTCGGGAGTCATGCCGCATCCTGCTAGTGTTTCGCTGTGCGGCTATTGCCAGTCTCATGACGTTGCGAACAACAGGTTGCCCTACGCTCACTGTTCTGACTACCACAATATCAGTTGAGCAGTCCATGTACTGCAGCGCATTGCTTCGACTGCTTAAACGTGGTGTTGTGGCTCGCGTGATTTGCATGACCGATGAGTCATGCCTTGGTGGTGACAGTTCCAGATTCCTTAGGGACCTAGGTGCTTTGGATATCTATCTGGACAAGATGTTACAGCTGGGAGGTCAGAATCCATGCAAAGGCGTTAGCGTCTGCACTGTCTTCTCGTTGTTCTCGCGGTCACCATGTTGCCGAAGCGTCTTCACTGGCATAGTATGTATGCAGGAAACGAAGTTCAATTCGCTGTGGAGGAACCCTCTGTGATCAGCTCGTGAAGAATAAGCTCGGTGGATCTTGTAAATTCGGGTCTTCTTGACATGGAGCGAGTCGCTTCGGCCAGACGCTACGGTCGCTACGATCTGGTCACTCTTTGCTGCTTCATTTTGCGAAGCGCGGAAGCCTTGCAGTGCGAGCAGAGCAAGTTACGTTGAAGCAAGAGCAAATGGCACATGTTGCAGACAGCCCGTGCAGCTTCTACAAACTGCCATGCCTGCTCCACTTCCTCTGCTTGCGTCATCATTTCGGCGTGCTTCTTTAGCACATCCTCCCAGACAAGAGCAGATGACCAGGGGAATGCTCCCCCACTCCGACGCCTTGTCCACAACAGCAGAGACAGCAGTGCCCACAACACAGACCCTGCGCGCTAGGCCTTCATGGACTGCTCCACCAGGCCATTGAAGCCCTGAGGCGGTCAGACGATGCGGCTCTACAAAGTCTACTCTAGCGGACATCTGCAGAAGCAAGTGAGCAGGTGCCTTCCACAGCCTGCAGATCCAGTAAGTGAAACCAGACAGAGCGTGCTGAATCCAAAAGAAAAAGGAAGAACCATTATAAATGATAATCATGACCATGTGTCAAGCAACGTCTGGGAGTAATTTGATTCAACTGGAAACCCGGTGCCACATATCCTGTAACGTTAACTTTGCATGCAGGCCAATCCAAACCAAGAAGAAAAGTGAGAACTCAAGCCTTAGTGCTCAACGTTTAAAGTGTCCTTGTATTTGAGACAGTGATGGGTTAGGTGGTCCTAGAAGAAGTCTTCCTGTTGATCTGTCCAGCTGCCTGTTGATATTGAAGCGACAATACACAAGATCCCGGCCAGAAGAACAGCGCTCTGAGAGTTTCGATCAACAACTAACTAGCACACAGCCAGAAGACATCGACCAGCCACGGGGCACGTTGTTTCAGGACATCGAGTCCGGAAGAAGTTTTTCCAACTCTGTGCCGGGCAAAACTACCACAGCTCACAACAAGAACCCCAGGCCCACAAGACATCCCGAGACCTTGTAGGAACGTCGATGCAGCTGCAAGGGTGGTGGCCCTGTCCGGAGCTCGGCGGGTCGCTTCTCCTCCGAAGAACCAGGCTGTAGGATCTTACCTCTGCGCAACTGTGAGTTCAGCAGAGAGGTTGCATTAAAATCGGACCTCCTGAACAGACGACTGGGAGAAGAAGAAGGCTTTTCTTTGCACTTACACTAGCATGAAGTGAAGAACATGTGTGCTGCTTCACCTTACCATGACCCTCGATGGCGAGACCCTTCACGGATCTTCATGGCTATAGAGCATGTCCATGCTCGATATCACCTCAACTGTAGTGAGGCCCTCGTCCCTGATGCCACAGCAGTCACAAAAATTTCCTGTGCCGGCGTGCGGTTCTAGGCTGCCGAAGGCTGAACCGAATGTGCACCTTACGCTAGAAGAACAGTGGGACAGGCTCAACCTCAAGCCTGGACCCGACGAGTGTCAAGAGGAATTCCCAAACAAAACTGAAGACCTGGATGCGCAGCCAAATAGTTTGTTGAGATGGACAGGATGAGACAGGGCTACCCATATGTAGTTCAGACAGAACTATTGCAGCACACCTTGACCACTGAAATGCAAAGACAAAGCCAGCCATTATGATCGCCATCGCCATCACCAACTCAACACCATCATCTGTGTCAACACAATGAAGTGTGCAGGCGGCAGTTACCGATCATAACAACCGTGTTCGGTTTTCTCTGCCATGGCTCCTACATGACATAGGTGCGTCCTGAGACGATTCGGCCGAGACTTCTGCCTCAAAGCCCTCCACGACCCACTGCATCTCCTGCTTCAGCAAAGTCCCGACTCACTGTTGAAGCTCGTGAGAGCCGATCTATCAGTCTGCGTCAGAGAAGTCTTTGCACTTCTGATGCAACAGACATGTGACTTACAGCCAAGTGGTCGTCCTCTATGTGCCGGAGCTGCTCCTTCTCCTGCCTTAGGCAAAGCTGTCCAACAAACACAAGCTGTACCGCTTTAAAAAGACAAGTTACATTGGGAAGCTACAGTGAGTGAGACCGACAAATCACCCGCGCCGCCGTTCAGCGCATTGTCAGCGCCGACCCCCGAAGCCCGAAACACTTAACCCCAGGAGCCTTAATGATTATAATAAGGTTTGGGGGCCCATTATACGAAAATAAAACTAGGGAACCCCCAAAACAGTATTGGTAATTTATTTCTGCCCCTATATTATGCTTTGCATTGAGGACATTGCCGGTGATCGTCGTCTTAGAGATGTGTTGCGGCATAAGTCTCATGTGGCCCGACCCTGTGTGTTCTGACCCTCCCTGCCTCTTTTCGTTTCAGGGTCTGCGAGTTTGCTGTAAATTCGCATTTTTGGTGCCTACAATGGCATTACGCGGACCGCTTGGACCACAGATGCCTCACAGTCACAGTCACAGCCCCTATATTAGCTGCCCCTTTTCCGAGCCCCGAACTTCTTGCGCTCCTCGTTCTCCCGAGCTGATTGCATGAAGCGAAGCCCCTTGCAGATCCAGGCGAACCGTTTAGGGTTTAGGTTTTTTTTTCCCCGGTTTAGGGTTTAGGGATTCGAGTGAAGGCTTCAGACGAAAGGGAACTGGAAAATGCTAAGCCCAACAAGGCACAACCTACGCGTGGGGTATACGAACCTCAATGGGGAAATTCCCAAAACCTTATTCATCATTTATGTCAATGTGCATAGTCTTTCTGGCCCCCGAACAATGCACCGTTGATTGAACCAAACAGACGAACAAGCAAACCAGAAGTGAGTTGTGAAGCACTGCATGCATGCCTGCAACATTCCGGGCCGTGTGAAGAAACTTCAAATATAATGGAGCAACATGCGACATAGCAAACAGATCACCATGTCTAGGCTATCGTGCTTGCAGGGAAGCATGTGAGCACCGTGCACCATATGAAGAAAAACATGATACATAAATAAACAAATATACCTACACATACACACGCACACGGATACGCGAGAAATAAGAAAACCTGGTCAAGAAAGTTGAACACTTGTCGGTCTTATAGGAAAGATAGAGCATAGAACAGACGACCATGCACCGTGTGCCACATCCTGCTTGAACCGAAACAGAAATTCGAGGGAGATGATCTGCGCAGTGCCTGGATGTTCGAAGAGAGGTTGTGCTGTGCCTCGAGCCATGCCAGATCACATGTCAGGCTTTTGACAGGACGTGCTGTGCCAGGAGTGCATCGGACGACAAGCCTTTGTGGTCAAAGATTTCGGGCTGAGGGCTCCGAGAAGGCTTTTGAGTCAGTGGCTTGTCCCACGGTTTTGGCCCGACATTTGCCGAACTTAGCAACTCGTTGAATGAGCCCCGCGCGCTTCCTCGCATCAGTGATGTACCTGATAAATCCTACAATCCTCCAACAGTACACGTACATTACATTACCTTGTATACATCGGCAAGAGCAAAACCCTGGCCAAACCGTCCCGAAACCCCTCCGAATTTTTGCTTCACTCCTCGCCTCCACCGAGGGAGGGGGTGCGGCTGGCGCCGCCTTTGCCGTGGAGCCGGCAACTCCTTTGCAGCATGAGGAGTCGCTTTCAGGGATCTGGCATCGTCGGGCCACTTGTGAGCTCTGTGCGATGTTGTAGGCTCGGGAAAAGGTCGTGGCGGCAGGATAGCACCAGACCAGCACCTTACACCAATGCGGGCTGCCTTTCTCTTTGCGCCGCTTCCCGCGCCCGCGACCTTGGAAGTTGACAGGAGCGTTGTCGAATCGATAGCAGGAGGTGCATCTCACCAATCAACGCGCTATGCTTAAACCATGATTAGTTTTGTGTGCCCATCCGTCCGTCTAGCAGCACACATTCGTATGTATGCAAGTATGCACTTGTATGCATGCACACGTATACAAGACTGTACACGAACCCACCGATGCGTCATGCTCGAACTGCCGGTTCCAGCCCGCAGAGATGATGCTTGAAGTTGTTGGGCTGCATGCTCGGACGTGTGTAAGGCCCTGTCCTCGTCCTCGCGCTCGCGTGGAGATGTGGTCCTCTCAATGACGGTGTTCTGGAAACCTCAAACACTACCTACCGTAAGGGACACGTTTTTACGAGGACCTCCGCAAAAGGGATGACCACTATGCAATATAAATCGATAGTTGGAACCTCTGTACATGTTCCCCTTCACGAAGGGGGTCCCGAAAACCTGCACAAACCGGTTGGGTCCTCTCCGTCCATCGCAGCATCAGCTTCCGCCTGCAGCAGAACTGTGGCGAGGGATTCACGTACTATCACCTGATGAGAGTGTGTGTGTGTGTGTGTGCGTATGTATATGAATATATATATATATATATATGTATACACACACGAACACCCCTACTTTATACGTACACGTCAGTACCTCCTGCATGTACAGATGTATGTAATAAGGTGTGCACACAGCATATGTCCTGCTGACTAAGACTACGTATATTCACATGTTGACTTATTTGATGACCTGTCAAGAAGTTGGCACCGTACAATGTACTCCTAGCACGGTGCACCATACAGTGTCGCTGCGCAGTAGCACATGAACGATACATACGTACATGCCTGCATGCCTTGTAGCTGTTGAAAGATCGAAACTGGTTATGCAGTTATCGTTTCATATTGTACGCACCCGTATGTACTCCTTGTGCATACATGCATGCTATATAGGTTGTACATGCGTACGTTTGTATGTAGGTGCATCCCTAAAGACATGATTACATCAATCCATACACACATCCAGCCATCCAATTCATACATGCATACATACAGATAGACATGTATGCATGCAGGTTCGTTTGCACGTATCCATGCATGCAACTATAAGTATACATGTGTTTACGTGCACTTGTATGCATGTATGCATGATTGCATGCATGGATGACGGATTTATGGATGCATGGATGTGTGCATGAGCGTATGTATGCATGTACGTATGCAAGCACGCATACATACATGTACGTGTGTCTGCCTGTATGATAGCATGTATGTATGTATGTATGTAGGTATGCATGTAAGTACGTGTGTGCGTATGTGTGTATGTATGTATGTATGTATGTATGTATGTATGTACGTCGGTACGTAGGTACGTAGGTACGTATGTGTGTATGTATGTATGTATGTATGTATGTATGTATGTATGTATGTATGTATGTATGTAATGATATGCACGTTTACATGCATGCATGTCCCTCGCGATTGAACTTTAATACATGTGCCTGCATCATCAGGTAACTACCCTGTATGCGTGTATACAAACGTAATCCAGTCTACAATCTTGTGCAGTGTACATGCCACATCATTTCAGGCAGTTCAATCCAAGGAGTGACTATTTCGGATACGCGAAAACTGAACCTGGATGCAGCAGGAGCCATCTCCAACGAATCTTGTTCATGCAGCCAGGCCACCATGCTTCCCTCAGTGGCCAGCCGCCGAAGCTCCAAATCGTGGGCGGCGGGTTAAAGCCACGGCACTAGGACGTTTGTTCACCATGCTGCTGATGCTTCCGAGCAGAGTCTTGGTGCATACCATCATGCTCAAGCTGCAGACATGTTGGGAGGCCTCAAACAGCCTCCTTCGAGCTGAGATTTTAGTCATGCCTGGTCTAGAGCCACCTTGGGCGGTTGCATCTCTCATCTTGGGCCGACGGCAGTGGGCAGTCACCGAGCTGCGTGGCCGACGTCCAGCTTCACGCCCTGCACGAGCCAGTCGGGCTTTTGTCAACATCTGCCTCAAGCGATCCTGGCCCGGGAAGGTAAGCGGCGTGCACCTGCGGAAGACGACAGCACCCAGGATTTACAGGAAAATCCGCACACGCCTGGCGACATGCACATGATCAATCCAAAGGAGTATTTTGCTTGAGTCGGACAGCAAACTGAACCCTCCAAAGAGCCCCGCCGCAGCGCATCAAAGGGAATGGAAAGCCTCAGCGGATGGAATCACAGACGGGCTCTGAGATTGCCATGGTGCCATAAGGTGCCGAAGTCACAAGAGCCCCAATGCGGCTCCCGAACTGGCAGACCTCTTTATCCTCGAACGCCTTCAAACGCGCTCTCACAACATGGCTGTGCCGATGTCTCCGGAAATAGCAGGCATGCACCTGCGAGACTTCGACAGAGCATGCACATGCAAAGTCCCCAGGCTCAGTCCGTCTTGGAAGCAAGCTTGAGGCGCCGCTCGCGCTTTGGCAGAGGCTCGGGGATGTTTAGTGACACTACAATGACGGCCGAATTATCGGCTTTTGTGACATTGGCCGCAGCTTCCAGCACTGCTTTGGCAGCAGCTTCTGGGGATCGTGTCTCCCGCAGCACTTTGCGGGCTGTGATGATGGCGGTTTGATCGCGCAACCCGTCCCAAATACCATCAGTGGCAAGCAAGACGAATTCTGTGGTGTCTTTGACACTCACGACAAAGACTTCAGGTGCACAGATGACCCCGGGAACTTTCTTCCCGGTCTCACCCGCAACATCCCCAAAAGCGCGAGAAACTTGCACCTTTCCATCGACATATCCACCTTCGACGTTTACACCGATCTCCTCCAAACGCTGTTTTTCGAACTTGTTTTTCTCGGGGGCATGGTCCGTGGTCGTCGTTGTCACCTTGCCATCTTCACATACAACTGCTCGACAATCTCCTAGGTTCAACAGGACCAGCTCTTCTGCTTTCAGAAGAGCAACACAGGCCACCGTTCCGGACGATGTGCCGGATGCAAACCTTAGCGGCTGACTTCATAACCCCAAAACACATCAAACAAGTGTAAACCTTCAGCTCTATAGGGCATAATATGATCCCAAAGTGTAAAGTGTACTCATTCAGCTACTGAGAAACTGCTTGGCTTCCTCAGCCAGTTTGGTCTGCATCAGCTCGTCCACAGCCATGAATGCTTGTTTGGCAGCTTCCTCCTTGTTGCCGTTTTCTTGGAGGCAACGCTCGAGCTGTTCTGGAAGGTACTGTTTGGCCAGCAGGGTGGCCTTCTCGCCTCCGTGACCGTCGAAGACAGCGAAGCAGGCATTTTCTGCGACGTTGTCATGGATTAGCACGGCATCTTCCATACGCTGCCGGTCATTCTTCGCGAGTGCGTACCCATACTGACTGTTGCCACCCGAGGCGTAGTCCGGAAGCCAGGACGGATCTTTCTCCCTGGCTCCACAACATTGGCATATGTTGCCCATCGCTCAAACACGATTAAGCGGAATGTGCAGTTGCAGCTAAGAACCGATATGCACTCCGGCAAGTGCTCAGAAGATGTGAGTCCACGCTGTTCTGTCTGAGCATCGTAAAAGCCCAAGAGGCTGGACTAGATTAATCTGAATTGCGGCGGTTGAAACACTATCCAAGCCTCTGAACTTAACCTCATAGCACATGCAGAGACCTACGGCAGGTAGACAAGATTATGCAAGACAGTTTAATACAGCGCATATCCTCCGTTGAGGGTTTAGGGTTCCCTAAACCCAAACCAGACCGAGTCGGTGGCAACAGGTCTTTTCTGACGGATGGAGCAACCTAAACAAGCCTCGAACTTACAAGAAGGGAACACTTCGGATGATCAGACCGGGCGAGCGAAGTTGACCAAGCTGACCCTAACCAAAGCCTCAACTTGATGGGCCTTGCTCTGGGCACGCGGCGACCCGGCTCCCCGTGTGGCTGTACAAGAGAGGTTGTTCGCCTGCGGCAGGATTCGAAGGAGGCCAACCAGCACCTAAAAGACTCCGACAGCCCTGCAGTCTTCGATGTATTCGAAGGGGCAAGGTTCATAAGGCTTGTGTTCTTCGCCGGCCTCGCCACGTGCATGCCAGGCTGCAAGGTTTCGACAGTTGGGACTAAGGTGGCAAATCGAATTGCAAGAAGGCCAGCAGAAGAAGCAAGCAAACAAAGCCATAAACTGACCAGCGTGTACTAATACGGAAGCTTCCTGCACCAGCCGAAAGTGCATGCGAGCAACAAGGTCAGTAGCCTGATCGTCCTGTAGATCGCATCGCTGCAAGGCATCGGCCTGTCACGTAGCCGGCAAGGATCGCTACTTCGCTGTCTTGGCTATCTTGAGTACCATCATCTCAGATGTGTAATTTTCAATATTAGGGTCCCTTTCAGGGTCCTTTTTATAAGGGTGCCGTACTATATTGGGGGCCTAAAAGGGAGCCTAATTTAGAGAACTACCCATATCGTGCAAAGAGGCCTGAAGAAGCTGCCACAGCCTTTCCTTGGCCTTGGACCTTGGGGCTCACGGCCGCCAGTGATGACTACACATGCCGCGACTGCATGGGTGCGGCGCCCGTGGGCGAAGAAAGACTGCCTGTCCTCATCCAGCCTCGGGGATGACAAAAGGAAGCACTGGCTCCACCTTTTTATGGACTTATGGAGACCTACGCAGGTAGGTTCTTTAGGCACCCTCACATCAGCTCCCGATGAACGGAACTCCTGCCACAGTGCCAGGCTGAGTCTCGAGCTGCACGAGCCCGGCGTAGTCCCCCCCAGCTGTGACAAGCACACTGGGGCCGGAGGAGCCCTGGAGAAGGACGGTAGATAACAATTCTCGCACGGATTGCTGAACAATGGATATAGGAGATTGGTACGTTCTGGAGGAGCATGTGATCTTTTCATGTGACAGGAGCTGTGAAGTCTAGAGAATTTGCAAAGCTTGATTTGCTGGCAATGCGGGTTGCTAGAGGCCAACACCCAAGCATGCATCTGCGACTTCCTGCGTTGCTGCATCTACACCCTCCCCAAAGACTAGGTTCCGTGAAAACACTGAGGAGAGAGACGTTCAGACCGGATCGTTGAGCAAAGCGGCCGATTAAGCATTCGTTCGTGACACGGAGCCCGTTTTACTTGAGCCGCCCTGGAGTCCGTAAGCGGCTATATACCAGAGTCGCTCCCGAAAGTTTCGGGAGCGGCTCTGGTACGTCGACCCCTGCAGGTGTCAACAGGCGGGCGATGCATTGCATTTCTCTCCTGCTCGTCTCGAATGTACAACTTGGTGACAGTGAAGATCAAGGCAAGCTATCATCCAAGACGATGTGAAATACGACGGCATCTTGGCCTCTATGGCTATTTCGGCCTGTATGAGCTCTCGACTGCGGAATGAAAGCCAATCGCGCTTGGGCATCAGCTCCTTTCCTGTCTGTCCACCTTGTTGCCAACGTGGCCGCCACAGACGGCAAGGCACAAGGCACTTGTGTCCAGCTGCGTGTTCATGCATCACATGCAAAGGGGCCCGCTTGCCGCAGTAAATAGCCAGGAGAACGCTAGGGAACTGTTGAACAGATGGGAGACGTGAGTCTTACTCTGTCGTGATTCAGCAGACCGTGATGCCTCCGCTGTCATGCTGTCCTTCAAAATCCAGAGTTTCGTCAAATTTCAGTCACAGCCAGAATGTCAAGTTAATTAGATACCACTCGAGTTCTCATCACTAGCAGTCACTAGCAAAACGAAAACTCGAGAAACATAGTTTACTTAGAATCTGAAGGTTATCGTCTGGACCCGTGGATCGCATCGCAGTCTTCAGAAACAAGAAGCATCAGCCAAGCAGGACCTGAGCTCCTGACCACCATTCGAAACTTCACCCCCAAAAGCCGGAAGGCCAGCTGGTAGACATCCTGCAGAAGTGGATTTACATGTTGAAGTCTACGACAGGAACAGCTACAAGTAGCACGGATCAAGCTTGGCAAACTTGCGAATGCCATCGCCGGGCCGGTGACAGGTCTTATCCCAGCCTTGTCGCCATAGCCGCACATCAATTGGCCTTGCTCCCCATAGATGGCCTTGTACAGTACTGCGAACTCGAGCCCAACTTCAGGGGCTTCTACCGAAGACAACGAGGAGCCTCCACAAAGATGTCCAGGCGCACAGCCAGCAGCGTCGCTAGCAGCAAGGCCTCCTGGACCTGTCGGCTGAGAGAGACTGGTCGAGAAGTAAGACATGCCTACCACGGGAGGTGGTGCTCATTTTTGGCGCAAACGCTACCATGTAGATCTTCCTGATGTCATCTGGCCCATCTCTCTCTGCCTGCCTGCCTGCCTGCCTGCCTGCCCGCCTGCTGCCCGTCAGTATATCTATCTGTCCATCTGCCTATCTGGCTATCTGTCAATCTGTCTGTCTGTGTATCTATTTGTCGTACACAAGTAGTTTAACATGTCACACATCACGCATAACACAGAATGCGAGACAGCTCACAATATAACATACATGTTGTATAGTCTGTAAGTACTATATAGCGAAACAAAATAGCAGTACTAGGATATAACGTAAATGTACAGATATAAGCTAGCATATAATAGGTACTACAAAGCATATCAAAGAATGTGCACGATAAACATACCACACCACCAATGTTGCAAAATGAGAAGTATAATACAACACAATAATGTGCTATAGTGCAATATGGCGCAATATACCACTATACGAGATGATGTAATTTAACAGTTTAACATAAAGCCAAAAGTCACAATAACAAGATATGAAGACTGAAATCTGACATACTACGGTCTAGCTTGTAAGATGTAAGATGATACCATGCGAAACCATCAGGTATAACACAACATAATAAGTATAATACAACATATATAATATATGTATATACAAACATATTATAACCTAGTCAAACACGGCATGATAATGCGGCATATATCAGAAAAAGAATCACATACGAAAGTTAAAACACAACATAAAGTATTGTTGTACCATGTAAGAAAGAAACATAACAAACTAGTATACACCACGGTCGTGAAATCTTCAAACCGAACATGACACACAATGTAACATGTCATACTGAATGTGCAACATACTGCCGTAGAATACCATATGACCCTTAATTTCCTTAATCGCATAGTAAACTGTGATGTAGCATAGCAAGGTATACGAAACATGAACAATGCTTTCTATAGTCATATACACTACAATACAATACAACACAATGCAGGACTGTGCAATGCAGCAATATAATACAGTACTACGCTACAAACAACATAATGAATAGTAGGACATTGTGTGATCGTTTAGCATAGTCTAGAACAGTATACGTAGTATATGCCACCATACTGTTGCGTGATGTTTTTACTTACTCCGCCATTGTGTCATATGGTCGTATATTGCTGTGGAATGTGCTACATTGTCTTCTGTCGAGATATATCGCACTGTGCTGTGTTGTGTACCGCTTCGTACTGAAATATCTTGCATTGTCTAATTTGGTATCATGTTGTACTTTGATGTGTCATTTTCTGTAGATTCCTCACCTTATATGCGATTATGTTGCATTGCATTGCTGTCTTGCATGACAGTTATTTTGTAGATAACATGTGTATGACAAAATGTTCATGCCAAAGTTGTGCAGGTCTACCCTGCTCCCGACCTCCGGCCGTCTCCAACAAACAACACTCACACACTCCACAGTGACATGCAAAGTAGCTAATGTAGGGGCCTAATTACCTATACTATTTTGGGGGCTCCCTATTATAATCATAGTATAAGGGGCCCCAAAACCATATTCTACCTATTCAGGCCCCTATATTACAGCAGAGAGCCTCGGCTGTCTTCCTCAGCATCAGCTGGCCACTCTCCTCCAGGCTTCGATCATGCACAGAGCGCGGTGCTCCAAAAAAAAAGTAACAAACAACCTGGCCCACAAGGAACAACAGCATTCTTCAACGATTTCTAACCTGTCACAGTATTCGCCATATCTGCGCCCAGCACGAATCCTGAGACTTTGTCGTGGAGAAGGACGACCACAACCCCGTCCTGGGAGACAAGACTCACTGGAAAGCCGGGTTCTTTGCAAAGAATATAATATAGACTGCTCTCGCATTCTGCCTGCTGCAGCGACTGTGTGCACCAAGCTTGGAGTCCTTGGGGCAGGCCAAAAGTCCGGCCAGAACAATGCCTCGAGCATGGGCGGCCGGTGCCAGTAAAGCAACGCTGTTGAATGTGCGATTGTTTCTATACGCGGCCGCACCTAATGAAAACTAAGCAATGCGCATCCGTCAAACAGTCAACAACAACTGGTGTCTCGCCACGGTCAGTTGTTGAAACGTATATACCGCTCTCTGAAATCAGACGAAGCTGCCGGGAACTCATCCAAGGTCCGAATGAGCTCCTCATGGACTTCTTCGGCGTCTTCGGCGGGCATGCCCATAACGAACCAGAAGGTCTGAAGTGGCACTAGCCGCCCATTGTGTGACATGCATGGGGCTTTCAGACTTCAGTCCCGGCAACGCTTGCATACGTATTGTGTAGAATGCTTACAAATGTACATGCGTACATGCAAGCTTACTTAACCACCCACATACATACTTGCCTGGACTTGCCTACATAGTGACCTACCTACCTGCCTACCTGACTTGTAGGTACGTAGCATGCATGCATGCGCAAGGTATGTTTTAAGTCTCAAATGGCCGCATGGTGTAACACAACCCGTCTGCCCACCAGTCCGTTGCATTGTCGCTCTGTTTGGTGATACGCTATGGCCTGTACTTCTGGATGTCGTTGTATGTGCGAAATGCGTCCTAATCTGTAAGTCGAACTCAGGTCAAACTGGTCACCAACGTGTATAACTGCAGTGAACGCAGGCGACTGTAGATCGTGCAAAAGTGGAGATTGCAGGAAACAAGTAATTGCACGGGACCATATGAAGTCAGAAAAAGCGCACAGACAGTATGAATACAGAACCAGAAACAGCTCTCCGAATCTCTCGATGATCTGAGATTTAGCAGTGCGTCATCACAGCATGAAGAATCAGCCGGCTCCTGTGGCGACCGCAGGGGAACGTTGTCGGCATCCAGAAAGAAACAAGGGTCCTCACAAATGGCGTGGCTCAACTCCCCACTTGTGCGGAATGGTTTAACTGCATAGGATTTGGTGCACTTCCTGAGCAAAGGCTTTGACTTCAAGTCGTCTCTAGTCTCTAAGAAGCTCAGCAAGGGCACGGGCACAATCGCTCACGGCGAGCACGACGGGCTTCAGCGAGTAAGCCTTCAGCCTGCCGGAACCATTCGCAGGAAGTCCACTCTACCAATCCGCGATGCTCTCACGCGGTCAGCAGACCGGCATGGCTTTGCACATGAGTATGTCACTTGTGCGCGTGAAACATGAAGGTTGTCTTTAGAACTTTGTTGCCCAAACATAGTGTTACTCACTAATTACGGGGTTCTCACGTCGGGAGCAGTAGGGAAGTCCTCCTCTTGAATCTCGTCGGTACTTGGGCAAAGCATTGCGGCCGTGCTCCTGCACCCGGCCAGTGCTTGGGGAAAGCAGTTTGGCCGCATGTCCTGGTGGTATCCTGAGGTTCTTGGGGTGGTTTGCTGGACGTCGTGGTGGACCTGGTGTCGTGGTCGCCTTGGTCGGTGGTCGTGGTCGTCTTGGTCTCTATGGTCGTCGTGGTGCTCCATCACGGTTGGGGGATCCGCACTGGCATGATACACAGGTAGATGCTTCGACACACGCGCATCCATAAATCCGCTAGTCCACCAAGGTAAAATGTGTGAATGCGGACAGTGCGCACAAAGCAGCGCAGACCCACATACACCCACGACGGATGAGAGCCGATACAGTATCCGGAGCCGTCGGGAAAATCCAACAACAGCGGTCAAGTGCTCTAGCTGTTTGCGGATGGCTCAAATGGGTGCACAAGCGAGGAAGAGCACACTCCACAAATCCCACCTCGAAACAGCCTCAGGATTTTGCCGATAGTGAAGGGCAAATCGTGCCTGCCACCTGCATTGCTGTAGCCACCGACTGAGGTGCAAGGGCAGTACGGAGCACTGCATGTATGTATTGTCTCGCCCCCCAGATATTGAAGCAAACGTAGGCCAAACTGAACCAGTGGTCTGTCGCGGACCTCCAAAAGGGATGGTCTTCTGGGAAGTCGCCCTGCAAACTGAACATCCATGGGTGGCTCCAGACACTGGATACAGTAGATCGGCAAGCAAAACTGGAATTCTCTTGGCTCTGCCACTCAAGCACGACCAATCAGCATGTGTTTTCAACTTCCAGAAAACAACATGATGCCAGCGTCCAGCTGCTAGGCCGAAAACAACATCCGAAGCAAGCCTCGAAGGTGGATATTTTGCAATGCCCAACGAAACCGCCCGAGTTCCTCTGGAAGTCACTTTGCGACACGTAGTTAGTTCAAGGCTACAGTATGAGCCTAGCTGAGTCTACTTCTGATTTCCAAAACAGGTCCGCACTGAGTATCAGCCGTAGGTTGCTCCATACGTGACCCTGGTTCAAGCAACGACCCGTCAAGACCTTGGCCAGCCCGACCATCACAACCGCGCCTCCCCTAGAGTCTACTAACACAAAACCCTCATGCTCCAACAGAGGCACCTGTGGGGAAGGCACAGCCCGCAAAGCAGCTCCCAGCGCTTTGAGGCGCTGGGAGGCATCATCATCCAGGATCGAGGCATCGGCTGCCTCCATCTTACCACCCACTGCTTCGGACTACCGAAGACTGTGCTACTATCTTGGTCTTGGGCGGGTTATAACATGTACAAACTCAGATACGTGTTGTGTGCCTACGTACATGCATACACATATTAAACTTACTGACATACATACACAGCAAGAGTATCCATGTAGAGAGATAGATTGACAGATGATGTACATGTAGTCTGCTGGGCTAAGCTGCTGGCTACGGATGCTGATGACACGAGCGCCCAATGACCGCGCTGCCTGCTTGGATGTGCCCAGTGCTATCGCTTCTGGGCCATGCCACTACTTGTTGTTGTCGCGGTCCTGCTCCTTCTCCACCATCACAGGGCTGACAAGGTTGTTCGTGGATGGCAATGAGATTTGAGACATGTTAGAGCATGTTAGGCTTGGAAACCTCATGGGACACTGCGCACACTCTTGAAGGCCTCGATCCAGAACTCGGCGGGCCAATGAAGATTATGGACCTGGCAGCTGACAGCTTCTACCTGCGCAACATCACCTTTTCTACGGAACGGCAGATGCAAAGAAGGTACCAGTAGTCTGCAACTCTGAGACCCACGAAGCTCCGGCTCGAAAGCCTGCCTCGCGGATGATCTGCAGAATCTGCACCACGCTGTTTAGATGCACTGACCTCGTGCTGAAGTTACAAGCCGGGAACGATGGTGCAACATCAAGTGGATTTATGAAGACTTAATTTCCAACGGGTTATGAGAGATGGGGGTGGCAGGCAGAGTCTCGATGTCAAATTCGTCAGTCCACGCCCTGGTCTACCTGGTGTGCGTTTTTGTTCCTCCTCTTCCTCCTCCTCCTCCTCCTCCTCCTCCTATGCCTCCCCCTTCTGCACCATGATCATGGTCGCCGTCTCCAACCGCGCAGCAAACCGTCGTGATCGTGGCACTTGTCCCTTCATGGAACGGCCTCGGATAGCTGGGTGATCTTTTCGACGGCTCGTGGACTAGAGCAGTGTTCCAGCTGCCCAACAGACATCGCGAGCTCAGATTGTCTTCAGAAGCCATGGACCGGCACCCCGAGGCATGAGATACTTTTTTTCATTGGTCTTGGCGTGGAAACACGAGGCTTGAACCTGCGCACCATCATGCTAATCTGTTGCTTGCAGATGTCCCTTTGAGCAGCACTTCTCGGCCAGTTTGGGGCGCAAGCCACCTGGGTCCCGAAAGCGCGTCATCGTTGTTGCCAGCAGTTGCATCGTCCGATCGGCCCTATCGTTTCTCGTGAGCGCGAAATCATCTGTACCTCTGACCGTCCCGTCAACTCCTTGCTGCCATTCGCTGCCTTTGGGCCGCGTTTGGGCCACATTCAGAACAGGGACGCCTCAACAGTCGGCAAACACAGCAGCCGAATGCTGCACTTCCCGTGCACAAGCCCTAAACGAGCCTTAGACCGTAAAACCTACAAGACAGAGAAGCACACAGCTTCGCCGGGAAGCTGGCGGGCGGCCCAGGAAAAGCACCATGGCTTTTTCTGTTCCCACTGGAATGGACGCCTCCGGAAAGTCTTAACACGCTGAGTTTAAGACCAACTACTTACACCCCCATTGAGTCAACTGACACTACTTTGGTGCAACAACTCCGCAAAGCAAGACCAGTCGGACTGGAAACTGCTACAAGTCTCAGCACTATACTCTTGATTCTCGATACTGCTACAAAAAAGTAGACAGCATGGTGACCATCACTATGCGCAAGCACTTGGCAGTATGCAGGATGTTGCTGTATGACGGTATTACAGTATTACAGACTGCGGTCCTCGAATTCGGCTTGTCAACAACCATCCTCAGATAAATCAGGGGGGCCCGGGCACGAAAGCTAGTGGGACTAGGGTTTCGGGCTACGGTGCGAGGCCGCTTTTGTTTGGTGCAGTCGGGCAGCGCGGGCAAACGAAGAAAGCAAAGAATCCCTTGTTAGGGTTTTGTTAGCCGATTAGAGTCTTTCTCACCGACAACTCCCGCAAGCTCCTGAGAGCGTGCTGTCGTGACTGCGTGCACTTAAATGTATTTGATTATGCCTTGCACTCCATACACATGATCGATTCGTATATCGCTGTTGTCATCGTCAATAACCCTGGAATTCTCGTGATTTCCTGACACTCAGGGTCATGCGAAGTGCTGTCTATCTGTGCTTCTACTACTTCTGATCCTCAAGGTTGATGAACACGAAGAGCGGGCAAGCGAGGAAGTGCATGAACCAACATGACCAAACAAGATGATTGTGATGCTGCTGAAGGTCATTGTGATGGCAACTGTCATCGGGAATATCAAACCATCACCATGACTCATCACCATAAACATTGCTACTGCTGTCGGAGTTCAACGCACGTCCTAGATCCGAGTACTCTCGCCTTGCTTGCAAGTGCAAGGCAAATGGCAAATGTACAACTTCTCAGAAAGCTGCATGACTGTCGGCGGCCTGAATCCTGTCCGCCGCACCTGGATGCTGCAGAAACTGCCTGGCAGTTGAGAGAGCACAAGAAGTGGCCGCCAGTTTCAAAGGACCCGAGGCCTCCAGCCGTCCACCGTGCTAACTGACCCCCAGGCTTCCTGGAGCTTGCGGTAGCCTTCCACCACGCGAACTAAGAGAACAGGCTGAATCGAAGAGCTGGACTTCTAGGTCTGCCTGTGAGCCACTCGAAAGAGGGCTGCTGAAAGGCTTTCCGGATCAAGCCTGGCAGCAGCTGGGGAAATTCTTATTTGGCAATGGAAAGCGACATGTCCAACCTTTCCCCTGCGCGATTTGCAGAAATCAGGGTTTGCGCTGTAGACTCTGCACCACGCCACGGCCGAGAGCCGACTCCGTCTCACCATGACTTCAAGTATCGCAGGGGCGTGCACCTGCATGATGCTCACTGCATCTCTGCCTGCTGTCCTGGCAATTGCACAATCGCAACAAAAGTGTAAAGCCGTACTGCGCTTGAACCTGCGTGGCTATCTGCATGTAAGATCGTGGACTTCGTTTGACGATGTCTCGTGCAATTCTTGCACGTCCGCCAGGCCCTAACACCTTGAAGAACCTTCTGAAAACCCAAAACAAACAAGGACAAGGACAAGGACAAGGACAATGACAACGATCACGATGACACGGGTCCGCATGATCGGCACGCCGCATGGCATCAGCGGCTCCTTTGAAATCGCCAAGACCTGTAGGGTTTGTCAGGGTGTAAGGTCTCGGCGAGTATATATATATATATATGTATGTATATATATATATATATAGTGTAAGGGTTTGGGCAAAAAGCCTGGCTAGGGTCTGAGGGGCAGCCCATTTTGCTTCAAGAGCTCTTCAAGCGTGGCAAGCCAACGCCTCGGGAAATAGCAGGCAAAGGCCTGCGAGACATGGCTATCATGCATGTGCATAGTGTGAAAGCCGGCCATAGCCTCACTCCGTTTTGGAGCCGAATTTCAAATGCCGCTGATTGGGATCGCGCTTGGCCGGCGGCTCAGGGATGTTCAAAGCCACAACGATCAAGGCTGCATTGTCAGCTTTCGACACTTTAGCTGCAGCTTGCAGCATTGCCTGTGCTGCCGCTTCCGGTGACCTCGTTTCTCGGAGTATTTTGCGAGCGGTAGTCAAAGCTGTTTGTTCTCGGAGGGCATCCCATATGCCGTCGGTGGCAAGAATCACGAACTCAGTAGTATCCTTTACCTAGACGATGCTGATTTCAGGCCTGCAAATCAATCCACTGATTTTGGGGCCACTCTTCGTCACGTCTCCGAAAGCCCTGCATACATGCACTTGGCCATCTGCATAGCCTCCATCGATATTGACTCCGAGATTCAGGAGCCGTTGCTTCTCTTCCTTGGAAGAGAAGCAACGGCTAGTGAATCTCGGAGTCAACATTGACGGAGGCTATGGTTCTTGTCGGGCGAATGGTCGACAGTCTTGTCTGCTACCTTCGCTGCTTCGCACACCACAGCTCTGCAGTCTCCAAGATTGAGCAAGATGAGCTCCTTGTCTTGCAGAAGTGCCGCGCATGCGACCGTCCCGGAGGACGTCCCTGTCGAAAAGACCCTGGCCTCGTTGGCCAATTCTTTCTGCAT